>MU228186.1:1852138-1881173 GCA_018584345.1 Thuja plicata | reverse complement strand
AATTGTTTTCAACATGTGAGATAATTGAATTCTTTTTAATTAAGAATTGCTTTATTTGATGAAATTAAATTAATTTAAATGAAATTAATTTAATTGGAAGAATTTAATTAGTAAGTTTAAATATTTGATTTAAACTATAGGAAATTGAGTTTAATTGATTAAATAATGGTAAATAATCATTTAAAGGTTAATTAATTAAATAAAATTAATTATTTAATTAATTTTGGGAATTGGATTAGATGATTTGAGAAAGATGAATTTAGAAGAAAATAGATGATTAATTAATGATTAAAAAACCATTAATTAATAGATGAGAATTAGTGTTTTTAATGTAAAGTTACAAGCCTGTCCATTTTAGGGTGTCTATAGCTACATACCCTACGACATGTGCAGTGGATGTGAGTTATGGTGGTTTCATGGTTATCCATGAGGATTGTAATTATAGTTATGTAAGTTGTATTTGTTATGCTTGATCAGATGGAATCTTTTGTTATAATGTTAGTTGTGTTTTTCTTTAAGTAATTCAACATCATGGGACCCTTGAGTCGTGTAATCTATATGAGTGTAAGACATGTGTATAAATGGTAATCACTTCTGCATGATTGTATGTTTCTTTATGTTAACTTAAAAAAAAAAAAAATTATTCAGCACACATAGTGACATGTTTAGGTTAATCTCTCTTGGGTTCCCTGGCAGGGCATTACACTTCACAAATTATAATTTAGTCATTTTACCCAATAAGAATTTTCACATTTGATCAGGTTATTCAATATTATGGTTCCTTTACCTTCAACTAGATAAGGTGTGTCATCACCCATTCTTACTGAACCACCATTATAGTATTCAAAAGTTTGAAACTTTTTCTTATCACCGGTCATGTGGTGAGTGCAACCACTATCTATGATCCAAACATAATTATTACTAACCTTAGATATGAGTGTAGTTTCTACATAACTTTATTCTTCTTTGTCTGAGTCATCTTTCATGGCTACAAATACCATCTCAATGTCTTCTTCAAATTCGGTGTCAGTATCATCAGCTCTGTTCTTAGCTAGGTAACAAGATTTCTTTCCTTTGTCCTTGTAGTCTCAGGTATCTCTTCTTTCAGACTTTTGGTTGCTTCGGTAATATTTTTTATCACCTCTATCAAACTTCTTCTCATATGATCTATCATTACTTCTATAATCTTTTCTTCTATTTGGACATCTTGCAGCAAAGTGTCCAACCTCTTTACAATTAAAACATACAAGTGGTAATTTACCTTTGTATCTACCTTTTCCTCTCTGCAATCTTGTTTCCATTAGTTCTTCAACCTCATCAAGTCCTTGATCCTCATTATCACTATCACCATCATTCCTAATAGTGCATCTATGACTTGAATTACTTATTTTCAGAGAATATTTGAATGCAAATTCTATTAATGGTAAGACACTATTATCAAATTTATTCATCTCAAATGAAATTAGTATACCAATCAGACTATCTAGAGTAACTGTATTGTTTGCAATTGCTCTCATTTCTTGAATAGAAGAAACTCTAATAGCATATACAAGTAGTAAGGTTCTTAAGATTTTTCTTACCACTGTCTCCTCTTCAAGTGCACCTCCAACTCCTTAGATAGCATTGACTACCTCTTTGATTCTGCAGCTATACTAAGTGATATTTTTTCATTCTTTCATCCTTAGGTCATCAAACCTCCCTCTTAGGCTTTCTGCCTTAGCTCTTAGTACATTAGCATCTCCTCCATGTACCAACTTCAAATTATCCCACATTTTCTTTGTAGAGGTGCAGGTTTTGACATATTCAAACTCAACATCAGAGAGTGATGAGGCAAGTTCTATCATCATGCAATTATGCTCATGCTTTTCTCTTAATTTCTCAAGAGTATGAGGTCCTGTAGGCAACAAATATTCAGTATCAAGGTGTTGAGTAACATCATTACCAATACCTGATAGGTGGAGTCTTATTCTTATTTTCCATGATGCAAAGTTTTCTTTATTCAACTTGGGCACATCTTGTTTGTTCATTTTGTGATCTTTTTCTTGAGTTGTTAAACTCCTTTTCTAAGCACACAAGCTCTGATACCAATTTTTAGTAATAACTGAGAGGGGGGAGTGAATCACTGGCCTCAAAAATATTCCAATTAATCAACCCAAAAACTTAGTACCATAATATTAAGCCTCTAGTTATCTTCAGTCCTACAAGATGAATGCCTTCAAATATACTTATCAAATAACTACTGCTCAGAGTGTTCTGTTAAATCTTATTCTTAATGTTTACCGAATAGTAGTCTTTCAATTTACCGAATGAAAGTAAATATCTTAGAGTATACCAATCAATTCAGATTAGTTATGTGAAATGAAAAACACTAAAGTAATGACTCATAGACACATTGACACATGGATTTTTAATGTGGAAACCCTGTTAAGGGAAAAATCCAGTTTAGACTGGTAACCCAAAATTTTCACACTTTTGAAGTGAGCTCGATAAAGAGCCAACCCTGTTAAAGGTTAAAAACACACTGTTGGGTGTGACCTTGTTAGAGGATTTAAAATTTTAATTTGTCACTTGATATTGGGCATCTCTATACTACCTTCCTTGTCCAAACTCTTATGTTTTGTCAAATGGTATCTGACATCTCATGCTATCTTCATGATCAAACTTTTTGATACTCCCTGGGATGTATCACAATATAGAAAGGATCTTTAAATCCTGCTCAGTTAAGAGACTTTCTGAATCAATGGTTAAACTAAAATAGTATGATCTATTCACATATACAACTTATACTTTCATATTTTTAGATCTATTGTAATCTCATTAAATCAATCTGATCAATATATCTTTTCAATGCCTTTGATCCACTTTTGTTCTGCTTGGTGATGCTATGCTCTGTTGCTCAGTGTCCATAAAGATCTTTAGCTCTTTCCTTAGCTTGATCAACTAGGATTGTATGAAGTTGTTCTTCATCAGTTTCTCTTCAGTATCCTCTTTTTCATTCACTCCCCTTAATTTGTAATGAATTAAGCTGTCTCTTTATAGACATGATATCACCATTTCTAGGTTCTTGATTTTATTGTTCTTGGTGTGATCCACAATCTTAGCCAATCCTGATTTAAAGCATAAATCCTATTTTATCTTGTAGAAATATTCTTTCCAAATGGAAAAAACAACTTTAAATCCTTTACTTATCTCTGGATTTATCTTGTCAATAAAAACAATGATAACTACCAGTTAAGTCTATATTTAGCTCTACTAGCTAGATATTTTGTCATTTCTAAACTCCAGTTCTCCTCGGGCTTCTCTGTCAGGGTTGTCTATTTGTCAGGGTTGTCTATCCTTCGGGTTTCACTATAAAGTTCTTCTCGTCGGTTAACACTATAATTCTAGCCGTCAGTAATGCTTGTGATTCTGCTCTTCAGTAATGCTTGTCAGTTTCTTTGCTCAGGCATCACTGTGACTTAAATTTTAGTGATCTCTGTCCGTCGGGTTTCACTAGCCATCAGTGTTTGTAGTCACTTAGTGAATGCTTGTCTTTTATGCATTACTGAAAGCATAATATTTTTCTCTCTGATTATCTGAAGTCTTTGACACTTTGATTATAACCGATTAGATTATATCAAGTTGACTTCAATGACAATACAATCCATTAACTGATTTAATGTCTTGTATTATCTTTTTGCATTTCGGTGACCAACTTAACATCTTCAAACATTCAATCAGTTACATGTCATTAGATAAGAAGGAAATAGTGATTTATTATATCAGCAGGACATTGGTCTCTTATCAACTAAACTGTAGTATCATTGAAAAGGCTTGTCTGGTAGTTGTTTTTGCATCCCAGAAGTTGAGACACTACATTCTTTCACATACAATAAAGCTTATTACAAAGATTGATCCTCTCAAGTACCTCCTAAGTAAAACAACATTGATGGGAAGGATAGAAAAATGTGTCTTAATACTCAACCAATTTGATATAGAGTATGTAGACAGAAAGGCTATTAAAGGACAAGTGTTGGCCGATCAACTGGCTGATTCACCATTGCAAGAGGCAACACCATTCATTACAGAGTTTCCAGATGAGACAATAATGCACTTAACAGAATATCCATGGAAGATGTACTTTGATGATTCTTTCACACAATAAGGATCTGGAGTAGGGTATTGTTTATAACTCCTCAAGGTTATAATATACCTAAGACATACAAAATGATGTTTCCATGCACCAAAAACATCTCATAATGTGAAGCATTGGTAAACGGTCCTAAGCTATCCATTGAATGGAAAATCATAGAGTTACATATATATGGTGACTCTCAACTCATCATCAATCAAGTAAATGGAGAATATAAAACAAAAGATGAGAAGCTGATGCCCTATAAACAAATGGTAGATGATTTAGAGAAGTACTTTGTATTCATCACATTTCAACAAATTCCAAGAACAAAAAATAGAGCTACAAATGCAATGGAAACTCTAGCATCCATGTTACAACTGGAGGAACATCAATTCCTCTATGACTCCTTGGTGGAGGAATTATCCTTTCCAGCATTTGATACACCTGAATCCCAATTTATTTGTGCCTTAAACACCCAAGACCAATCTAGATATACCAATATAACTGCCTATCTTATGAATCAAACCTTACCTAATGGTCTGTCCAGAAATGAAAAAAGAGCCTTAATTAGGAAATCATCACATTATGTACTCATCATTACTAACTTATATAGATGAGGTCTTGAAAGAACACTACTTAGGTTTGTAGAACAAGAAGAGTCGATCGCGCATTAAAAGAGGTCCATGAAGGTGTATGTGGATAACACTCGAATGATTTTCCATTAGCTAAGAAACTTCTAAAGGTTGGATACTATTGGCCTAAAATAGAGAAATATATAGTTCAATATGCCAAAACATGTCAAAAATATCAAACACATGGATACCTTATTCATCCTCCAGCCAGGGAACTCATATCATTCATAACTCATTGGCCATTCCAACAATGTTCCTTTAATCTTGTTGGACAAATCTATCCCAGTTCTTCAAGTGGACACAAATACATCATCATGACCACTGATTATTTCACAAAGTGGGTCAAAGAATTGCCGCTAAACAAATCCATTGGAAAATAAGTTGCTATATTCATCTTGAACTACATCATTTTTAGCTACGAGATACCCTCATCTATTATAACAGACAATGGGGGGTAGTTCAAGAACCAAGATATTGAGGACCTTTGTACACAGTTTCACATGACTCTGCATTGTTCTTCCATCTATTATTCTCAAGTTAATGGACAAGCTGAGGCTTCAGACAAGAAAATTATAAAAATCCTACATAGAACTGTGAGTAAGTATGGCAAAGACTGGTATTTGCAATTGAATACAACATTATGGGCCTATAAAACAAGTATCAGAACACCAACAGGAGCCACACCATTTTCTCTAGTCTATGGTCTAGAGGCACTATTACCAATTAAAGTAGAAATTATTCTTTGTGAGTATCTCTTCAAGGTATTGTCACAAAAGAACAATACCACATAGATAGGGTTCAAGCATTAGAACTTTTGGATGAGCATAGACAACAAACATTCGATCACCTGAAATTCTATCAAAAAAGGATGTCAAAAGGGTACAACAATAAAGTAAAACCACAACTGTTTCAAGTGGGGGATCTCATTCTAAGAGAGAATCCTAAGAATCAACCAAACAAATAACAAAAGGCAAGTTTGAACCCAACTAGTTGGGGCCTTTTGTTATCACAATTTTTTTTGGGATAGGAGCTTATTAGTTAGCTACACCTGAAGGAGATGTCCTTCATGATCCTATCAATACTCTCAACTTAAAGTGATTCTATGCTTGACATCTAGCCAAAGGGCTTGTACAGTGAAATTGATCCTGAGAAAATACACAAAAAAGAAAAAATTGATACCGAGGAAAGCCAAAAATAGTAGAAAAGAGAAAAATAAAAAATAGTGGAAAAACATCCTGAAAAAAGGTATTCTTGGTGAAAACCTGGCAAAAAGGTGCCTTGATACTAACAAAAAAAGAGAAAAAATAAAAAAGTACAAATCTTCTAGGACTGCCACTAAGTACCTGGCAAACAAGCGTCTTGGTAGAAAAAATAAAAATTTTCTGAGTGGTGAAAACCTAGCATATATGCATCACTTGTACTATCTATCAATGCACTACTTGCACCAATCCCTCATGGTCATATCTTTTCTATCGATTGAATCTGAATTCCTCTCAAGTGTACTATCCTTGCCTACAATTTGTCTGTATTTGTGTCTTAGGGATATTCATACTGCACTGGGGACATCTTGGCTATCATGTTCAGTCGATGTTTGTTAGGTCATCCTAGGTCCTTGTCTAGGAAGGTTTGCCAATACAAACATTATTTCTTAATACTTGAAACAAAACATCACTATCACTATAAAAAAAGGTATTTCTTAAACACCACCTACCTGTAACAGACATCATATTAGTATTTTTTAACACTTTAATCAAACAATGCTTCTCAACACTACATTGGATTGCAATTGCTAATATTGTTTATCTCACTAACTCAAACATAGATATACATTATTAAAATCCAAGTTGCAATTGATGATTTCTCCACTATGATTGAAAAATGAATCAAAGGTGTTCCTAAACACCACATAAACACATATAGACTGATCTTGATTTGATTATGACTCTTTTCATGTTCCAATGATGTTTCAAACTAGGGGCATGTAAAAATTTATGAATTTTTCTTTGTCTGATTATCAATTGTTGCTTGTTATGTCTTCTGAGTTACTCCATGATGTCTATTAAATGGCAAAGTGTCGCAAGGACAAGGGGCATAATGTTTTCTTAGTTTTCTATGTATGGTGATTTTTTCAATGCATGATCCTATAAATTTTACCTAATTTGGATGTTTATGGTAAGAGCTTCCAACATGAGTGGATAGCCTCATATATCTCAAACCTTTTTATGTGTAAGATACGGTGAGGTTGAACCAATTTCCTTGCCTATTTCTAATCAACTTCTAAAGTAAGGTGTCCAACACATTATGAACCCAAGGATATAAACATTAAAGGTCATTGTGGGTTACACATCCTACATTACACACGAACAAAAGATGATCTTAAAGAAAAAGGAGATAACTGACAAGTTATCCTGGCATCTATGCCTTGATGCTTAGGTTTATTTTCGACGTTGCATCCAATAAAAATAGTATTCATACTTTCATGATACTTTCTTGGTATCGATGGTAGTTGTACTAACCAATGATATCCGTTACACAAACCACCTATGATGATAAAATGCTAAAATGTAAAAAGATCAGTGGCAGTCCTAGAAGTCTACATTTAGTTGCATTTAAGTTTGCATGATTTATTTAAAAAACATAAGTACTTGAGCTTAAAATCATTTCCTGGTTCATTCAAATTCCAAGTTTGACTACTTAATCTATGTTACTGATATTATTCATAGAGTTGCATATTCATTGCATTAATTTTTCATTCATAATGGGAAAAGAGGAAAAAAAAAAAAAAAAGCATTCAAGTGTTGCATTTTTACATCCTAAGTGCATCCATACATATATTTTCATAAAGAAAATAAAAAAACAAACAAACATCTGCATATCCACATAGAATCATCTAACACATCTATATATCGGTAATAATCAAAGAGCATAAATGATATCCTCACATGAATCTACTCTAAATTATCATAAGGACCAAGTACATAATCAAGTGTGAATCAATCTAAATCATCTATCACAAAAAAAAAATATCAAAAGAGAAACAATGAGCATATTAGAATCGAAATATGTCATCTCATATATATTAGTGAATACTTGTACTCTATTTTGTTATTCTTAGATCTATCAGGAACACAATCAAACACAAGGATAATATTTTCCACATCACAGTAAATTTTTTGCAATAGTCTCCAACAAATGCAGAATTGATCTATATGTATAGAAAATGATTTGCAGGATTTACACAATCAGTTTTTCATGGTTCTCTATCAACAAGCTACACATCATACATCATTTTATCAAGCTCACAATCAACATTTTCAAGTAGTAAAATTGGTAACATTGTGTTTTCTCTTAACACATTTGTGCTGTTGGAAAGTGATAAATTTTGTGTAATGTGATTCACTTTTTTTTTGTCATTTATGACAACACATCTGGGTTACAGATCTATTCCTATAAAGATAAGTTTTTTTGATTCAAAAATCGACTAAGTATAGAAGCAGAGATACAAAAGTATTTTGGATATCGAAGATCGAGACCGATGAGTTATCACATGAAAGCTTAGAGGAATATAGTATGGGGTATGTGTGACCTCCACCTAATATTGATTTGGTTTGGGTAATGTCTATGGTGAGTTAGAAATAATTGAAGATAGACAAACTGCAATAGAACAATGATACAGAGCAGTTGGACAGTAGCAATGATTAAGGGAGTATGACATGGACTCCTAGCAATCAAAGTTGGATTATGGTTGATGATAACCTATAATTTGACTATGCAAGAGCACCAACTATGCATTTAATGTTTAATCTATTAAATTTATTTTGTATTAGAAGCTGACTATGTAATATCTACATTGAGAGCCGACTTGGAAAAATAAAAAGATATTTATGTAAGATATTTTTGTGAAAGAAAATATAGAGGAATGTGTATTATGTTATGTGAAAGATGCAAATTTTAGAGTAGAGGATGAAATAGATCATTGATGAGTTATAAATAGGAACCATCTAAGCATTAGAGATGCTTTTTATTGTTCATTACTGAGAACATTTTGTAACAAAATTCTATTGTAGAGCTGTATGCTCAGTTGGCCCCTAACAGGGTGTTGTGAACCTTTAACAAGGTTGTAATTCCTTTAACAAGGAAATGTACTATGTAATATTCAGCTCCTAAAAGGGCTAGGTCTCCTAATAGGGAAACTATACTTTAGTGCATGCTTGTGGGTATCATCCCCACCGCAGTTTTCCCTTGGCCAGGGTTTCCTTGACAAAAAAATATGGTGTTATGAATTTTGTGTCATTTTCTTATATTCTTTTCATTATTTCAAGTTTATGGTTAATGTTTAAATGGTTGAAGAATTTAATTAAGTTCAATAATACTGATTAACCCCCCTCTCAGTATTATCCAATCCTAACAATTGGTATCAAAGCTTTTGTCCCTTGGAGAAAAATTCTAACAACTTGAGGGAGATTAGAATGGATTTGGACAGTTTGCAAGAAAACTTTGATGCTGCACTTGAAGACCTTGACAAGAAAAAATAGAGAATGGAGAGTTGAGATTCAACATGCAAAGAGTTGAGAAATTTATAAAGAAACTCAAGGAACAACTTGATCTTTCCATAATTCAAAGACAAGATATTATGGTTCAGATAAAAGAGGATTCAGATGAAGATGATTCTGATCAGGTGAGGCAGCTGAAAGAAGAGAATGAAACTCTGAAACTTGAGAATGAGAATATGACTAAAGAAATACAGATACAGAAGGAAGATAAGAAGAATGTTGAAGAAGCTTTAAACAATGCATTAGATCAAATGAAGAATGGGGCTGAAAACTACAAGAACAAGTATCTAGAACTGGAGAAATACAATTAGATCATAAAAGGTGAACTTGTTGAGGCAAAGAAACACATTGAGAAACTTCACACCAGCAGTGATTTGATTGATGAACAAAGAGACAATAAAAAACCCAAAGGTGATATGACTAGTATTGGCTTCAATGAAGCTGAATGTTCAAACAATTAGGAAGAGAAATCTAATCAGAAGATTGATGTTGAGAAACCTTCTATTGAAGAACCTAGAGAATAGATCAGACCCTTCAAAGGTAGATTATTTGGTTGCAAAAAATTTGGACATATGAAGAGAGACTGCATAGGTAATTCCCCTCTTATAACTTTCTCTGGTTATTGTTTTAATTGCAATGGATATGGGCACAAGAAAGCAAAATGCATGAAACCTAATCAACTTGGATATAAATAAGACAATGGAAGAGAACCTACAGTGAAACCTACATGCTATAAATGCCATAATTTTGGACACATTGTGAAGTATTATAAGCTGCAAGTAAATCAAGAAAGAAGACCTCCTATATGTTACAAATGCAATAATCCAGGAAATATAGAAAAGTTTTGCAGGTATAATGGAGTAAACCACAAAAGAATACCACCTCCTATAAATTCACAGAAGAATGAAAGTGATATTGGAAAGAGTGTTGAAGATTTGAAGAATGATTTTAACAGTTGTTTTAAGAAAGTAGAAGATAATAGCAGTGGTAATATTTGGAAGATGAAGGAAACTAGTGAGACACTAGTTCAGGGAGAGACAATAGAGACTACTGGATCTTTTCCTGATGGTAGCAAAGAATAATCAACCTAATTGGCCAATCATGGCCTTAGGGGGAGAATTGGATACAGACATCAGAATATATCCTGCCCCAAAATTTGTGGATTGAGCTCGAGCAAGCTTAGGTATGAACTTGGCTGACATCATGAAATATACATCATAGACCACAACATTAGCGGATGCATATATTGTTGGAGATTTGATTCTAAACAATTGATTGATTGTATGTTTGTCATTGATGACAACATATAATACATAGCAGTACTTCTATAAGTACTTATCCATATGTTGACATGAAGACCAGCGTGGATAGATACATGTTATTGACATATTTATGATTCTATGTTCATACACGCAGACTCAGATATGAAGTTTCAGTAAAGATATGTAATTTTGTTATTGATGGTTACAGTTCTAAAGGATTAACGGTTTAAGGCCGATGTATGTAACGTGTTGATCAAGTTGCACCTATCTTCAGGATATGCATGTGTACATTAATGATGAGTTATGAGTTGTTGATATTAATCTAAATGTGCCAAACATATTTCAAGAAGATTACAAAGTTATGATTAAATTGGTGAAGCCAACTTAGTGAAGCGACGCGTCTGTTCAACATTGACTTGCGTGGTTGTAATTATGCTTGTGCGCTTAGTAGAGCCGACAAGGATGTTAAGAAGAGTTTTCTAACAGGTCCCATGATCTCATATTTGGTGTATATATTTATACAAGGTCATTTGTGATAAGAAGAGTTGCGAAAGCCAGAGATTGACAAGCAGAGCAGAGTGTTGATGCAGCAAAGATATATTTATCATATGTTGATAATATAGATGTTTATGTTCAAGCATTTAGAATATAGACTAGATTGTTATATTTCTTTACAAGAGGTTAAAGCATCGGCACACAAAAAGGAACTGATCAGACAAGAAGTGTCAAAGAAACATTTCATTTCATTGGTACAGTGTGTATCAATTATCCAGAAGGTTGTAGCCTTCACCTCTTGGATAGTGAGTCCTTTGGATAGTGAGTCCTCCACCCCTAACAGGGTTATTCTAAAAGACTCCTAATAGGGTCCGACCCTTAACCAGGTCAACTATACTACTGCATTGTATTGTAAAAATCCTAACAGAGTTGAAGAATCTTTTAACAGGGATTACTATAAATAGTATAGTTCTTTGTGGGTACTAATTCCCACCAGGGTTTTTACCATTTGGTTTCCCCGTAACCAAAATTGATGTGTTGAGTAATGTGTTATCTGAATGTGCATTTAATTTATATCAATTTGGATTAATAAGTATAAAATATTCAAAATTGTTGATAACTGATTCACCCCCCCTTCTCAGTTATCCCTGAAGTATTCTAAAAATTGGTTTCAGAGCCAAGTGCCTTGGAGAAGAAGCCTAACAGCTTAAGGTAGATCAGATGGCATACTTCAAAAAAGACAGCCCTAAGTTTGATGGAGAGAATTATTTGGATTGGAAGAAAAAAATGATAACACATCTTCAGTGCATTGGATTTGAGATCTTTGAGATTGCTACACAAGAGGTTGAAATCCCATCTCTAAAAGACCTTGCAAAGGATGATGCCACTAGAAGACAGAAGGAAACATTTACCAATAATGAAATTGCCAAAGAAGCCCTAATCAATGCCTTATCTGACAGTGAATTTTCTGAAATCAAGAAGATTGAAAAAGCATATATCATACGGAAGTATTTAGAAGACATGTTTGAAGGAGATGTTCAAGCAAAGAATGCATGCAGGAAGACATGGAAGAAGAAATACAACAGTCTTGAGATGTTACATGAAGAAAACATTAGAGATTATAATCAGAGGATAAATGAAGCAGTATCTAGAATCAGAAACAATGGAGGAGAAATTTCAGAAGAAGATATAATGGACAAGTTGTTATCTACTTTGACCTCAGACTATGCTAACAAGATCAGCATTCTAGAGGAAACTATGCAATTCTCAAAAGACTTCAAGAGAGAGACTTTGATCAGCAAAATCTCTACATTTGAGATATCAAGATTGAAGACTGAACCTAAGAATGAAATAGCCTTCAAAGCCATAGTCCACGGTAAGAAATCCTCACACATGTCTAGTCATAATGAGAATGAAGAAAATGATGAAGAGCTAGAAGAGATAATTTCCATGATTGCTAAGAGAGAAAAGAAAGGAAAAGGAAAATATGAAGGACAAATTCCATTCAAGTGTTTTTCATGTAGTAAGATTGGTCACTTTGCATCTAAGTGTCCCACAAGAGTTAAGAAATTCAGATCTAACTACAAACCTAAATATAGAAAGGAATGTTACCATACTGAAGAAGGTGTAACTGATGAAGATTCAGGAGAAGATGAAATTGGATTCGTAGCCCTTGAAGACATGGAAAAGTTGCTCAAAGATATGGACATTACAGATAAAGAAAAAGATCATGAATTAGCATTAATTTCAAAAGCAGATGTCAAAACTAATTGGATCATTGACAGTGGATGCTCACACCACATGATAGGTGACAAAGACAGATTTGTTTAGTTAGAAAAATACAAAGGTGGTATGGTTAAATTTGGAGATAACACTCCTAAACCTATCATAGGTAGAGGTTCCATCACCTTGGATGGAAAGAATAAGATAGATGATGTTCTATATGTTGATGGATTACATCATAACTTGCTGAGTGTTGGACAACTACTTGACAAAGGCTATCATTTGGAGTTTAAAGAAAATAAGTGCATCATTAGCAACAAGGATGGAGACATGATTGCATTAGGCTCCAAAACAAAAGGTAATGTTTTTCAGCGTAATTCAGATGTAAGTTGTTTTGTTGCAAAATTAGATGACAGTTGGTTATGGCACAAGAGACTTTGTCATATCAACTTTGATAACATTGTAAAAATCAGTAATGTCAAGGTAGTTAGAGACCTACCAAGCATTGCAAGACCAGTTGACATAATTTGCAGGGAATGTGTTATGGGTAAACATGTAAGGAGTTCCTTCAGAAGTAAGCAAACCTCAGTTGAAAACAAGTTGGACTTAGTACACATAGATTTATGCGGTCCTACTCAAGAAAGATCATACTATGGTGAAAGGTAATTTATTTTGTTTGTTGATGATTTTTCTAGGATGATGTGGGTTGATTTCCTAAAAGAGAAGTTAGAAGCCTTTGAGAAGTTCAAAATATTCAAAGATAAGGTTGAGAATGAATCTGGACTAAAACTGAAATGCTTAAGATCAGATAGAGGAGGAGAATTCACCTCTGACCAATTTTATGACTACTGTGAAGAACATGGAATAAAAAGGCAGTTGAGTGACCCTAGAACACCTTAGCAAAATGGAATTGCAGAAAGGAGAAACAGGATTATACTGGATACAATGCACACCATGATGATTGAAGGAAAAGTGGCACACACCTATTGGAGAGATGCAGTGAACATAGTAGTGTATACTATCAATAGAACTCAATTGAGACCAGGTGTGGACAAGACACCCTATGAACTTTGGTTTGGTAATGTACCTATAGTAAAATATTTTAGAATATTTGGCAGCAAGTGCTATATCAAGAGAGATGACAGTATTGGCAAGTTTGATGCTAGAAGTGATGAAAGTATTTTTCTTGGTTACTCTACTACAAGAAAAGCTTACAGATGTTTCAATTTGAGATTAAAGAAGATGATTGAAAGCACGCATGTTAATATTGATGAGAAGTTTATTATTCAAGAGAGGTACTATGAATATGCACCCTTGATTGAAGAAGAACCCAGACCTAACAGTAAAGATACTATAATTGAATAAATGTTTGATTGTATTGATGTCACATGCAATGACCCTGACTCAAGAAATGAAGAAACATAGATTAAAGAGGAAGAAGTCATACCTAAGGTTCCCAAATTTACATCCAGATACCACTCTAAAAATGATATCATTGGATATCAGAGCAGCAATATTTTGACCAGATCAAAAGAAAAGAGCCTAGCATTAGATGAAGAGGTATGTTTACTTTCACAGATTGAACCTTTAAGTGTTGAAGATGCTTTTATTGAATCAGATTGGAAAAATGCAATGAAAGAAGAACTAGATTAGATAATCAAGAATGACACATGGGAATTGGTTCCTAGACCAAGTGATAAAAATGTGATTGGAACAAAGTGGATTTTCAGAAAAAAAATGAATGAAGAAGGTATAGTAATAAGAAACAAAGCAAGATTAGTATGTAAAGGATATGCGCAAAGAGAAGGAATAGACTACACTGAACCATTTTCCCCTGTGAGCAGGCTGGAAGCCATAAATTTTTTTTTGGCATATACAGCATTAAAAGACTTTAAAGTTTATCAAATGGATGTCAAATCAGCCTTTTTGAATGGTGATTTAAAAGAAGAAGTCTACATAGAACAGCCTGAAGGATTTAACCTTTCAGATAGACCAGACATGGTATGAAAACTAAAGAAAGTACTTTATGGACTTAAACAAGCTCCAAGAGCTTGGTATGAGAGATTAGATGGTTATCTCACCAAGATTGGATTCAAGAAAGGAGCAGCAGATTGCAACTTATTCACAAGAGAAACACCTGATGGATTACTATTAGTTTCCATATTTGTTGATGAAATTATCTTTGGAGGTAATGATAAGCTTAGTATAATATTTGCAAAAGAAATGCAGAATGAATTTGAAATGAGAATGATTGGTACTATAAAATACTTTTTAGGACTGAATGTAAATCAGACAGATAAAGGAATATTCATTAATCAGTCAAAATATGTGAAAGAAATATTTAAAACTTTCAAGATGGAGGATTGCAAGCCAGTATGCACTCCTATGATCACAGGAAGTAAACTTTCAAAAGATGATGACTCCACAGCAGTTGATAAAACATTGTACAAATCTATGATTGGAAAGTTTATTTATCTAACTCAATCAAGACCTGACATATCTAATGCAGTTGGAATTGTTGGAAGATTTGTAGCTGAACCCAAGCATAATCACCTAATGGCAATCAAAAGAATATTCAGATATCTTAAGGGAATGATAGACTATGGTTTATGGTATCCTAAATTAGAAAATACACAACTTCATGTGTATACTGATGTAGATTGGGTAGGTTGTATTGATGATAGAAAGAGAACTTCAGGAGGAGCAATATTTCTTGGAGAAAAGTTGGTATCTTGGACAAGCAAGAAGAAAAATTGTATTTCTCAGTCAACAACAGAAGAAGAATATGTTGCATTAGCATAGAACTATACAACAATTGTTTGGATCAAGCAGATGGTTAAAGACTTTGGTATTCAGGTTGACTATCCTACTGTTATTCATTGTGATAACACCAGTACTATTAACATGCCTAAGAACCCTGTGATGCATGCAAAGACAAAACACATAGAGATCAAGTACCATTATCTAAGAGAAAAAGTTGCAGAAAAGGAAGTAACATTGGACTATGTAAACACAAAAGATCAGCTAGCAGACATTTTTACAAAGCCTTTAGAAAAAGATACTTTTGAGTATCTAAGAGAGAATTTGGGAGTAATTCCCTCTCCTAACTCTGATTAGAGAAAGCAGTAAGTACATCAGTCCAGTGTGACTGATGAATGGTTGACTACTCTACTTCTAGAGTAGTACCTGAGCTTAATAGTTTATGGCACCCTTTGCCATTGATGTCAATGGGGGAGTATATACCAGTAAAAACAAGACAAACAAGGAACACATACAAGGATCTTATACTATGGGGGAGTAAAGAAACACAGTGGGGAAGTATGACAATGGGGGAGTATTCAGAGAATACACAGTACATGAAACTACAACAGTGTAGATGAATCTTTGATGAGGATATTGAGAAGATTATATTCGAAAGAAGACACCATGAATAGAAGTTGTTTTTATATCATATGTTTCCATCAGTGCCAAAGGGGGAGATTGTTGGAGATTTGATTCTGAACAGTTGATTGATTGTATGTTTTTCATTGATGACAACATATAATACACAATAGTACTTCTGTAAGTACTTATCCATATGATGACATGAAGACCAATGTGGATAGATACATGTTGTTGACATGTTTATGATGCTATGTTCATACACATAGACTTAGATATGAAGTTTCAATAAAGATATGTAATTTTGTTATTGACGGTTACAATTCTGAAGGATTAACGGTTTAAGGCCGACGTATGTAATGTGTTGATCGAGTTGCGCCTATCTTCAAGATATGCATGTGTACATTAATGATGAGTTATGAGTTTTTGATATTAATCTAAACATGCAAAACATATTTCAAGAAGATTACAAAGTTATGATTAAATTGGTGAAGCCAACTTAGTGAAGCGACACGTCTGTTCAGCATTGACTTGCGCGGTTGTAATTATGCTTGCGCGCTTAGTAGAGCTGACAAGGATGTTAAGAAGAGTTTTATAACAGGTCCCATGATCTCATATTTGGTGTATATATTTATACAAGGTCATTTGTGATAAGAAGAGTTGTGAAAGCCAGAGATTGACAAGCAAAGTAGAGTGTTGATGCAGCAGAGCTATATTTATCATATATTGATAATATAGATGTTTATGTTGAAGCATTCATAATACAAAATAGATTGTTATATTTATTTATAGGAGGTTAAAGCATCAGCGCACAAAAAGGAACTGACCAGACAAGTAGTGTCAAAGCAACAGTTCATTTCATTGGTACAGTGTGTATCAATTATCTAGAAGGTTGTAGCCTTCACCTCTTGGACAGTGAGTCCTCCACCCCTAATAGGGTTATTGTAAAAGACTCCTAACAGGGTCTGACCCTTAACCAGGTCAACTATACTAATGCATTGTATTGTACAACTCCTAACAGGGTTGAAGAATCTTTTAATAGGGATTACTATAAACAATATAGTTCTTTTTGGGTACTAACTCCCACCGGGGTTTTTACCCTTTGGTTTCCCCATAACCAAAATTGATGTGTTGAGTAATGTGTTATCTGAATGTGCATTTAATTTATATCAGTCTGGATTAATAAGTATAAAAGATTTAAATTTGCTGATAACTGATTCACCCCCCCCTCTTAGTTATCCCTGAAGTATTCTAACATATATTGTGATCGTGATATTTATAGCCGACTGGACAGTATTGAGTATAGTGAAATTTATGACTTAAACTTGTAAAAAGCACCATTTATACCTATCTCTTTAGCATTTGATGAAGAGCGACCTAAGGAGATCAAAGAGTGAAGGAACTCAATCTATACTACAATTTCCATGCATGATTGATTGAAGAAAAAGCTTGGAATTTAGCAGAAGAAAGGTATTTACATCATCTAGCTATGGATGCACCTATTATTTTCGATGTTATAGATTGACCTAGGTACAAATTTAAGAAAAATCTCTTCAAGTCCTGTGAAGAGGATCCCGAAGGAGAATTTTATCAAACCCCTCATGGCATATTACATGTAGAAGATATTAGGGCTTACATACATTGTAAGTATGATATACTTGGAACTGATGATATTTTCACTGAGATGGAGCATATGACTGAGAAAGGAGTTATGAAAGAAGAATACAAACACACTGATCAGTTAAGCATAATCAAAATTTTGGAGTTGTGTGAATTCAACAAAATTGAATGGATCAAGATATTGTTGAGCAGAGTACATGATCAGTTCATTTGAATGGGCGATCAACCTGTGAATATTTGTAGTGACCTAATTCTTGAAATTAATGTACTGGACAACACCAGAATCATTCCTATTGCAGAAAAACATGTAAAGAAATAAGTTGAAACCCTAACTCACTCTAAATGGGACAGGAAAGCAATGACTATGAATGACATGTTTTAGCAAGATGTGAGGCTAATTTCTATGATACTTGGCTATAAATTCTACTACAATAGTAGACCTAACTTAGTATCTATAGGGGTTATCATGATGGCATGGAGAATGGTGAAGGAAAATGTGAAATATTACCTATGTGAAGTATCGACACAACAATTTCTGGAGAATGTCAAACTAATATAGAAAGATAGAACTAAGACCTTTAGATTTGGCTCACTATTGATGCATATGTTTATACACATTGAGCACAAATTTCATGGCTTGCACCCTAGTAGTTGGAAAATAGGGATACCTACTGGTATTCTAATTTCACAGAGCTACAAAAGATAGAATAGTACATGGGTTGATGGGGAATTTTTTTCTATGATCAAGATCCTTCAGAGAAAAATGAAAACCAGGTATAGGATACATGAGGACATTGTTGAAAAATACAAGGATACAATATATTTCATGGTTGAAACTGATTGTGTATGTTTTGAAGCAGTCACACCTAGAAAGAAATGGTGTTATCCCATGGGTTATGAAGTAAGTTCAAAGGTACTTACCATGAAAGTTGAACATGTTCTTGCATCAAAAGTTGATATATCAAAATAAAGATGGGGAAAATATGAGGAGAAATCAGCTAAGGTGAGAGAGGAATAGACCAGAGGTTTGAGGAAAAGAAAAATTGAAAACCTTGTGCATGAATGTGGTGTAAAAGTAGGATTGACAGAAGAAGAATTGAAAGAAGTGAAAAAGAAAATGACAGAAAGATCTCTTGGATTGGCAAGTGATAGTAATACAACCCTTCCCACTCCTAAGGTAGTGATGGTAGAAAGTCCTCCTTTATCATAGTAGACATAAAAAATTGAGAACATTACTCCTAGAGTACACACTAGATCTAGCAAGCTGACATCACCTAAAGAACAAAGCACAGTGAGAGAAGAGAAGAAAACTAAGAAGCACATATGGAGGCTTAACATGAAGATGATAGAGAAGAGAGCCATAGAACAAGGTAAACTAGTCATAATTGACAAATACTATGACAGGTATGGAGATTTAAACAAACTTAAGATTGAAGACATTGTGATTGCTCATTTACTTACTTTCAAGAAGACTCTATGGAAATTGAAGGAAGTATACATAAAGACTTGTATGGAATATTAGAGACAAGAAACAACTTAGCATAGATTGAGGATGATACAATAAGGAATCAAGAAATTGATAACATGTTTCCTGTAATATCCTTACATGAAAGAGAAAGAATATTCAAGGAATTGAAACCTTTGCTAAGGACTAAGTTAAGATTGTTGAAAATCATGGCGAGGAAGTATGATGAAGTCATGGAGGAAACTCAGAAGGCACTAGAGAAAATATTGATGAACACTACTTCTAAAAATCCTCTGCCTACACAATTAGGAATGGGAGAAAGCTCAAAATCTATTGAGACAAATGATGAGAAAAGTGAAGTAGATTAACAACCAAATTTCTATGTTTCTGGTGTGCCAGTGACACTTGACACATCACAAGATGAAAAGGATCCATTTGCACAGAATGTGGACAATAGTATAGTAGTTGAAGAAGAAGAGAAAGATGAAGTAGAGAAAAAAAAGGAAGAAGAACATAAAGATGAAGTAGAGAAGAAAAAGGAAGAAGAACAGAAGATAGAACAAAAAGAGGATGAACAAAAAGAGGTAAACACATCTTCTATCTCATTGTTGGCAAGCAGAGATGTTAATGTTGATAGCATGGATAAAGATGAGCTAGTTAAATTGACTTTTACTGCACTAAACAAAGTTAAGGATACATCAGAATAGAAAGGTGAAAAAAAGGCTAAAGTTATTACAAGGGCAATTGATCCTATGAAAAAATTGCTTCTAGTACCTATTTTTTTCCAACACAAAGATGACATCAAAAATATGAGAATAACTCTTGATGAATTTGATGGACATTATGAAAATTTGATAAAGAATACAGAGGAGAAGGTAGAGAAGAACTATTCAAAAAATAAGCTATCAGAAGTTTGCAAGTCCATCACATGGGACTTAGGCATTATCAAAACTTGTTTGACAAATGCAAAGAGTTTCATTGGACATGGAAGAAAACTGTTTAGTTACTGCATGAATCCTATTAGGCATGTTCAAAATGTTGAAGAAATTATTGCCAAAGAGAGGGAAACTCTGAACAGTATGATGGATAGTTGTGAAACATCTTCACAATATGTAACAGATTTAGACAAGGAATTCATAAGAATTTTGGCAAAAATCAGTGTACTGGATATTGAGAAAGGGAGAGTATTGATAAAATTTAATTTGCTAAAGAGTTTGATCACTCCTAAGCTATCTATACTTGAGGTACATCTATCAGACTTGGAGAAAGTGATAGATTCATTAACTAAATCTATGCCCACAAAATTGAAAGAAGATGAGACCACATCATTTTCATTGAATGACATAATTCATATTAGTCAAATATTTTTCAAATCATGGAGTACAAAAGTGAAGATCTTGGAATATTCCTTTCAAGATATTCTGAAACTAGTGAGAAAGCACTAAATCCTATTATTTTGTATGCACCTTTGTCATTGTTTTCAAAGGGGGAGAAGAGAGAAGAGAAAAAAATAATATAGGAGAAGAGGAGAAAATGGGAGAAGAGACAAGAAGAGGAAGGAGATAATTTAGAGGAGACAATTTTTGTTTTTGTTGGAACACTTTTTTTTTTTAAAGTGTTGCCATCAATGCCAAAGGGAGAGATTGTTGGCAAGTGATCAATTTTTTGTAATGTGATTCAGTTTTTGGTTATCATTTATGGAAACACATCTGGGTTACAGATCAATTCCTATAAAGATAAGTTTTGCTGATTCAGAAATTGACTAAGTATAGAAGCAAAGATACAAAAGTATTTTGGATATCAAAGATTGAGATCAATGAGTTATGACATGTGAGATTAGAGGAATATATTATGGGGTATGTGTGACCTCCACCTAAGATAGATTTGGTTTTGGTAATGTCTACACCAAGTTAGAAAGAATTGAATATAGATAGACTACAACAGAACAACGATACAGAGAAGTT
This sequence comes from Thuja plicata, assembly GCA_018584345.1. Lineage (NCBI taxonomy): Eukaryota > Viridiplantae > Streptophyta > Pinopsida > Cupressales > Cupressaceae > Thuja > Thuja plicata. The sequence goes on along the minus strand of MU228186.1, from coordinate 1,859,965 downwards.
GTACAATAGTGATGATTAAGGGAGTATGACATGGACTCCTAGTAATCAAAGTTGGATTATGGTTGATGATAACCTATACTTTGACTATGAAAGAGTGAAAAATATGCATTTAATGTTTACTTTATTAAATGTATTTTGTATTAGAAGACGACTATGTAATATTTGCATTGAGAGCTGACTTGGTGAAAGAAAAAGATATTTATGTAAGATCTTTTTGTGAAAGAAAATATAGAGGAATGTGTATTATGTTATGTGGAATATGAATATTACAGAGCAGAGGATGACAAATATCATTGATGAGTTATAAATAGGAACCATCTAAGCATTAGAGATGCTTTTTATTGTTCATTACTGAGAACATTTTGTAATAGAATTCTATTGTAGAGATGTATGCTCAGTTGGCCCGTAACAGGGTGTTGTGAACCTTTAAGAGGGCTGTAATTCCTTTAAAAAGGAAATGTAATATGTAATATTCATCTCCTAACAGGGCTAGGTCTCCTATAGGGAAACTATAATTTAGTGCATGCTTGTGGGTATCATCCCCACTAGGGTTTTCCCTTGGCCAGGGTTTCCTCGACAAAAAATATGGTGTTATGAGTTCTGTGTCATTTTCTTATATCATTTTAATTACTACAAGTTTATGGTTAATGTTTAAATGGTTGAAGAATTTAATTAAGTTCAGTAATACTGATTCACCCTCTCTCAATATTATCCAATCCTAACATGCGCTTCATCTCACCTTCTAATTGATTCTTCCTTTATCCAATTGACCTTTTCCAATGATCTATCATTCTAAAGAGGGATTTTATTCTATTTCATTTAATTTCATCACTGAGGGGGCATGCTCACACTTAAAATCAATCAAATTCTTGCTCAAACAACAAAACTGACTTCATCATCAAAAGACTAGGGGCATGACAGTTTCCTTCGATCAAGTTGAGATTGTTGGATAGAAGGCTTCAACACTAAGCAAGCCAGATATCTATGTCTACAATATCTAAGATATTTATTAAGCTCTCAACTGCTTTGTACGAACCTTCGATCAATCAATTTTGGAGTCAGTATTATCAATTCTTGTTCGATCAAGTTCAAAATTGATACCTCACAGCTCAAAATATTTTTACCGACCTTCGTTTGATCAAGTTTGGAGTTAGTATAATCAATTCTTGTTTGATCAAGTTCAGAATTAGTATTTCTAGATCTATGTTCAATTGACCTTCATTCAATCAAGTTTGAAGTTGATACTTTCATTCTTAGTTCTATAAATTTTGAGACTGATCTCATCAACTCTATTTTGTTCAATCAAGTGCAAAATTCTCAAAAATTTTAAAGTCAACATTAGACATTCTTTGAATCAATGTTCTACTCGCACATCAATTCAAAGAGGGGAAAATGTAACAACCCTAATTTGGTCTACTCTAACTAGAGACCCTATTTTCCTTAAAAGTGATCATACCCTCAATTATGTCAATCCAACTATTTGGTTATTGGCATAATTCATAAAAAAAAAAAATCTCATAAAATCAAAGTGATTTCATCATTGACTTACATTAATTACCTTGGCCTATTTAAGTCAAATCAAACCAATTAAATCCTTGGTTAAAGTAATTAATTAAAAGGAATTAAATAAAGTCTCTAAATACAACTCATCACTTGCACATGGAAAGTCAATTCATGAACCAATGAGAGTTAACTCACATGGATCACCAAAGATTCAATCCTCACCTCTCCTCACAAGTTGATATCAACCACTCATTTCTCAAATTATTCCATAAAAGGAGTGAATTTTGAGCTCAATAGGTCCCAAATTTTAGAATTCTAATTGCATCCTTATGCTGTCATTTTGATTTCATGATTTCAATAGCTAATTATATAACTTTTCCATTTATGCTTTACTCATTCCTTGCATAATTTCTAAGCATGAATTGCATGATAGATAAATTCAATTTCTTAATGAATCTTCCATTCTAGGACTGAATTTGTCACTGATTTAATGCATAATTTGAGGGAAAACTTATAGCTTAAATCATACTCTTTCTAGATAGGAAGAAATATGTTGATTTCTATGGTTTTCTTATGCTTTTCAATTGATTTCCATATTGATAACAATTGATGCAATGACATTGAAGTGTTGTGTTGCATATTGCAGGTACATAATTCACACACACAACTATAATAAGGTTTTTAGTCAGGGCATCCATTCTGGTGGATATACATGTGACATATTAGCCCCATTGTAGAGGCCTCCCAACCTACATAAGTTAAGTTATGTAGGTTTTCATGCACCACACGGGTATAGAGGGAGATATTATATCAATATAACATAATCAAAACCTTCTCATTATGACATTAATCACAATGAAACTTTTTATATACCTATTTGGAAGGGCTTGGCTTTAGCCTATTACCGGTTGGGCAATCCCTCTCACTGGTTATGCTAAAGCTCTTGGGAGGTATCCAATCTAGAATAATTATATGAATTTATCTTACACCAAAGATCCACAAAGGAAAGGGGAGAGGATATATTCATATAATTCTTAGGATTACAATCTAAAAGACACTTCACACACATAAGCAAAGTAGTTCCTTTTAAGCACCAAAATTGAAGTGTTTTTTAACTATTAAACAAGCACAAAAGTTTTGAAAGATACACAAGGTCTTCGTCAAGCATCCTGAATCAACCACATTATTATTTTATCATGTATCCTTCATCCCCTAATTTCCAAGGTTCTGAAAAGATCATTAGTAACATGAAAAATACCCTATTCTAAGCCCATAATAGAAGTATGAATGTAGATTTACAAAGATGAGCAACAAAACCCTTAAAAATGCCAATTATACATAACCAATGACCAAGTGTGCAAATTTCTTGACCAAGTGCCCAAATTTCTTGACCAAGTGTGAAAATATGTCTACCAAGTTCCCATAAACATCAACCAACTACATAGGATCATCAACCAACTACATAGGATCATCAACCAAGTGCACATGACCTGAAATAGAGCCTAGAATGACTCAGAAAGCTACTAAGGATTCTATACTGACCAAATTTGAATTTATAAGAATGCTTATTGCCATGATTAGGGTTCATCCTCCATTTAAAAACCTGGTTTGAAAATATTATGATCCATTTAGAATATCTAATTAAGATAAATGTAGATTTGAATTGACTAGGAAACACCTTAACTAGGCTGATTTGCAATGGATCCTAAACTAGATGAATGTTCATTTTAAGATTCCAAATAAAGTGTGAATATTCATTTAAAGTTAATTTCCCTCTTAATAAACTTGATTTGACATATTTGAATAAATTAGGACCCATAATTAAGCTATATTGTGAACTTGAACTGAATTGAAAGAAAATTGATTGACTAGCCTTGTATTGAATCCTAAACTAGGTAAAGTTCATTTTAGGAACACCAAACGTAAATGTGAGATTCATTTTAAGTTCCCAAACTGAAATATGAGGTTTATTAACAAAATTAAGATTCATTTTCACCATTTAGGGTTCATTATAGTCTTATAACTGAGAAAACTAAAAGCAGGAAGCAAAAAATGTAGAACTACTTCCTAAATCTTAATGTGCTGATCCTAAACCATCAAAATGAATCCTATTTGCAGACCAAGTGCTCAGAAAGGAAAAAAAATGCACAGAAAGGTCAACCAAGTGTGCAAATATGGGCACCAAGTGCATAGAACTAGCAACCAACTATGCACAACTCTTCCATGACCCTGCAAATGCATAAAAACATCAAAATCAGTCAGTTAAACATGTTTCACACTGGGTTCACCAGTTGTAGGATAGGAAAATGAGGAAAAAATTCACACAAGAGGAACCATAAAAATCTAAAGCATGCACAATCAACCTATCCAAAAACAAAATAAATTGAGACAAAGAAATGCAAATTATCAACAAAACTCCCTCAATTTGACAATTGCGTTCTTTCTTTCTTCTCCAAATGTTGATGTAGCTCTCATATGGACACGATGCACTTAAAAAATGAAATAAAAATACTATAATAATGGAAAGAAGATTTGAAATATGATGGTTAACTTGATTGATAAAAACCATCTCAATTTATAGGATTAGAGACCAAATTGCAGAATCAGCAAATAGGTGCACAAATTGGAAGATTGTCATAATTGAGAATTGAAATTGGAAAAGTGTCATATTATGACACATTATGAAAAATTGAAAGAGATCCAATTGGGAAAATTAGTGTGGAGAAGTGAAAGGAAATTTTTCATAAAATATGACAAATTATGACATAGGAAAAGAAGAAAGTGTCATAAATTATGACAACTATGACAAATGGAGGCTAATTAATAGGAGGGAATATTGAATTATAAAACTCATATTTCCCAAAAAAATTGAAATTAGTAAATGGCATTAACTAATTAATTAATTGAAATTAATTAATTTTGGAGACATAGGAAAGAGGGAATAAATAAAGTTAAATTATTTATTCAATTAGGACATAGGGATAAAATATGGGTTATTCATCCCAAGAGGACAAATTAATGGATCATTGACCAAATTGATGGAAATGATGCAAAGTTGACTTGATTTTGATGATATTGATAAGGATCATGAACAATTCTAAAGGTTCCAAAATGGTTTAGGAAATGACGAGGCATCGATGATCTATGACAATGTACTCGAATTGATTATTGACAAAATAACATTGATGAACTTTGACAATGCTATTGAAGAAGCCATATGATGATGAGGGATCGATGAAATTTGACAATGCACTCAAATAATGATGAGGAGAAGGAATTGATTAAATTTATAATGATCCTAGGGAGACATCAATGAACTTGATAATGCTCCTTGATTGATGATGATAAGGCATCGATGAACTTTCACAATGCCTTGGACAAGATTAATGATGATAGCATCAATGAAATTTGACAACACTATCGAAGGAGGGTTGAAAGAGATGAGGCATTGATGAAATTTTACAATGCCATATAATGATATAAATGAGTTTAGAATTATCTTGGATTGATTTAGGAATATTAGGAATGATTAAGATCGATTAGGATTGGTTTAGGAAGATGATCAATTCGTCCAAAATGAGAGAAGTGTTAGTAATTGATGACATGGAAGAATGACACAATATTAGTGAATTATAAAGATAAAAAAAAACAATAAAAAAGACATGTTAAAAATGGGGGCATAGACATTGAACCATTTTTGGGTGTCTATAGATCCCATGTGCCAAAAACCCATGAGACTTCCCTTTTGGATATGTTTGGAGAACCTACCTTCTGAATACTAGTCAAATGAATCTCTGGAGCTCATTGGAGAGTTGTTAGGATCACTCATAGTAATTAAGGAAGAATTCTTATTTGGAAGGTCTATCATTCCTAGGGTTTTTATGAAAATGGATATTGATTTCAAATACATGGATAACCTTGACACAATAACCTACAATGGATCATGGAAACAAAAAATCAGAGTGGATCTGAGTAGTAGTGACAAAAATTGCATACTTGGGAGTAGTTTTATCTCTCCCAAAACCCAAGATGTAGATGGAAAGGGATCGATTGTGATTTAGGGTTTGATAAGGCTCAAATTAGTAATGGTAACTCTAAAGCAATAGAGAAATTTTTTTAAGTGAATCAAGTGGGATCCAAAGGAAAAATATCTCTGAGAGTGGGTTCAACAAATGCTCATAGAAAAAAAAAGAAAATCCAAAAGGTACTAAGCTCCAAAATGCAAGATACCAGGATGATTCAAGAAGCTCCAAGTTTTCATTACAATACTAATATAGAAGAAAACATGGATATATTGGACATGGGAGATAATTTGTCCAATTATCCTAATAGTGAATTTTTTCATTCTTCTAAGGTTTTAATAGACGATCATGAAAGAGGCCCTTCTTGTTTAATGACAATAGATTTAAATGAAGAAGATGAAAGAAGGATTCTAATCCAAGCAATTTTGGACATGGAAGTGTTGGAAACACTGAGAGGGGGGAGGGGGTGAATCAGTGTTTAGCTAATTATTCAAATTCAGAAACTTAAACATAAATCAAATATACATCCAATGAATCTTAACACAAGAACACATAACACTTGATATGATTACGGGGAAACCTTGTTTAGAGGAAAACCCTGGTGGGAATTAGTACCCACAAATATTGTACTAGTATAATGATCATGTTAAAGTTCCTTTGTCTTGTTATAAGCAGTCTTTACAATGCGAGTACAATGACCTGGTTAAGGGTCTGACCCTGTTAGGAGTATTTTACAAATAACCCTATTAGGGGTGAGGACTCACTGTCCAGGAGCTCACTACTCAAAGAGAAAGAAGGCTGCAACCTCCTGAGAATAGATATGCACTATATCGAAAAGTGAACTACTGTATGTGACATAGATGTCTGATTAGTTCTAGTTGTGTGCTTATGCTCTTGACTTATTTAAGGGCTCTATCTCATTCTGATATCTTCATACTACTCTTCTTATATGACTTCTCTGACTATTTCATCAACACTTGCAATATATCTTTACATTGCATATATATATATATATATTTATGCCTTAATAGATGCGACTATAAATAAGACCTTAGTCAGCCCAAAAACAATATTCACAATGCTTCCAAACAAACTGGCTTAAGTGTGTTTACAATAATGTTTAATACATGATTAAAAAATTATTACAATAGGTGCTTATCCTTTACATAACAAAAGATTACACGCAAATCAAAATAATGAAGTCGGCTTCATACTCTGTATTCTGGACTGCTAGTGTACTTGTTCTTTTTGTAACTTGTCTATACTTCCATTCCATACTGTGCATGTATAGGGTAAGAATAATAACATACCATAGAGCCTAAGTCTGAATGCGCATATCCTGATGTGGTCGTACACATGTGCGTTGATGCCTTGATCAACTGCAAGTCACTATTTCATTCTGTCTTCTACACTTAGTCAATTTTCACTTCATAGTTTACTGTCAAAACTTCATATGACTTTGTTGGCATAATGACAACACAAAAATAAGCCATATAATCCTTGGGAGTCAACTTTCCAATAGGAAGAAGTCAAAAAAGAGGATATCCTTGCATTTGGCAGAGGGCAACATGAAGGAATGGCAAAGAAACTTGAAATTGGTTTGGGAATCCTACAAGATGCAACCAACAAGACAACATCGGATCGTGGGAAGAACTCTACAAATAGAAAGGGTAGGAAGTCTTCTTTAGAGTTATGAAAGAGAGATGGGGAGACAAAAGGTCAAATGATGATAACATCCTTGATCTCTCAGGGGAAGGAAAATCTTCCCCCTTAAGAGCCATGAGAATATTGTCATGGAAAGTAAGGGGCTTGGGACCCCCTAACAAACAATTCTTAATAAAGCGTAGGTGCATTGCAAGTCGAGGAAATATAGTTATGATCCAAGAGAAAATGTTAGCAGTAGAGGAGGTTATGGAATTCACAAAAGATAGGTTTGTGGTAAATGGAGGTTTGTGGTAAATGGAGGCAGTCAAATTTGAGGGTGCTGGATGATTTCCATTTGAAAAATCAGCTTCTGAAAAACGCTCTGCTAGGGTTTTCATGTGTACGGCGTTCTGTCTGTGTTTCCGCTCTGAGCCATCCATCTGTCATACCGCATTTACTGCGGGATCTCATTAGGGTTTGCCTTTAGTATGGCTCCGGCCAACTTCGGCCCAGCAGTTACTGCTGGTGCTTGAGTTGAAGCTTCGGACTGCCATGGCGCCGCCTCCGAACAAACGTCCTCGCAAGTTCGTCCCGAAGGTCTTCCACGAGGTAACCCTGATATCATTCTTAACCCTCAGGAATTTGATACTGCATGTGA
>MU228186.1:1819462-1837054 GCA_018584345.1 Thuja plicata | reverse complement strand
AAACTAGAAGGCCCTAGTTTTTGGAGCAATTTCATGAGGGTATGTTAGAAACTCCATAGGGAAACATGCTATTTCCAAACCAATTTGATAATCCTTAGTTTTAGACCATTTATAGACTCTTTGAAAAGTGGAATGTTAGGGAAGTAGATAGAAATGGTACTTCCTTTGTAAATGCACCCAAATTAGCCTTCTTGTAGACAGTGAACAGTCAGTTTTTGGGATATTTGGTCCAAAGTACCAATACCAAATATTTTGATATGTTGTGTATAAGGATAATGGGTGTCTTAATATGTAATTTATTTGGGAAGTATTTTGGTAAAACAAAAATTTATTTGGAAAAAAATATCTATTTAAGGCTACAAGGATAGAGAGCCTAGAGTGTGGATTGAGGGTAAGATCTTGGAGTAGGACTTCAAGAACCACTTGAACATTTATGGAGTCATATTTTAATCCATCTTGAATCCCTATAACAATAAGGGAGTTGGGAGAAGTCACGGCGATAGGTTAGTGGCATATTGACACTTGGGGTCACTTGGGTAAGGAACACCATTAAAGAAACCAAGAACAATTTATTTATGGAATAACGCAAATATAACCTACCCATATACATCAAAGTGATTGATAAAGGTTTGGATTAGGAAACCTACATTCTAGAAAAGAAGATGCTCTCAGAGTTTGAGGACATTCTTGCAAAAATAGAAACCTTTTGGAAACAAAAGTCCAGGGAGATATGGTTGAATGAAGGAGAAAAAAACACCAAATAATTTCATAATTTTGTGAATAAAAGGAGAGAATCTAATAGGATTTCCAAGATCTCTAAATATGATGGAACAATGGTGGATGATCCTGATTTAATTCCTAGGAATGTGGTGAACTACTTTCAAAGTACCCTAAACAATAGGGATGGTTCTGATTGGGTTAGCTTTAGAGCTATGCTACAAAACATTCCAATAACCATCAATTTATAACATAATAGGATACTAAATGTAAGAATCATTGGGACAAAAGTGGAGATAAACTTGAGCCAATTTCAAGCTAACAAAACCCATGGGTTGGATGGATTCCCAATAGTATTCTACTACAAATGTTGGGATATAATTGGGATAGATGTGATTGAAGCATTAGAGGTAGCAAGATACTCAGGAAGGTTTCCAAGGGAGAAAAAAACACCTTTATATCCCTAATTCCTAAAAATGAAAATGACATGAGGTGGGAAGAATTCAGGCCGATATCATCGTGCAATATGATATATAAGCTCTTAACTAAAATCATTTCCAATAGGTTTAAGAATCTGATTCTAATAATAATCTCAGATGGATAGACGAGATTTGTTTTGGGAAGGTCAATCTTTGATGGAATCATCATAGCTCAAGGGGCCTTTCATTCCATCCAATCGTAGAAGCTACTCAATATGCTCATCAAATTACATATAAAAAATCTTACAACATAATTGATTAGTACTTTTTGTGTAGTTGCCTACATGCCTTTGGGTTCTCGAAGAAATGGATCAACTAGATCTTCTTTTGCATATTGAGCCTTACCTTTTTAATCTTGATCAATGGAAATCTGGAAGGTTTCTTTGAAGAATCTAGAGGTTCAAGACAAGGGGATCCCTATCCCCTTTTCTGTATATAATCATGACTGGAGCACTTGGGAGATAATTCTCGGTAGTAAGAAGGTTGGGCCAACTAGAAGGCATTTAGATTGCTATGGAATTAGAAGCAATCACCTACCAACAAGTTGTATATGACACCCTTCTACAAGGGGCTAGAAAGGTGAAGGAAGCAATTGGTTTTAAAAAAATTCTAAAAAAATATGAACTTGTTGTAGGGTAGGCAGTCGACAATGATAAATATGAAGACTTTTTCATTAATATGGAACTAGGCCTAGAAATGAGATAGCTAATAGACTCAATTTCAAAATTTTATTGCTACCATGCACTTATCTTGGGATCCCAATAGATAAAGGTGTAAGAATAGCCAAACTATGGGACCCACTAAGAGAAAAGGTGTAAAAGAGACTAACAATATGGAAAGGTAAATGGTTGTCATGGGCTGGTTAGTTGGTGCTAATCGGATTTGTTTTATTAGAAATTCCTATTTACTTGCTTTCATGTGTAGCCATTAATGTGGGGGCTAATAAAATTTCATTCAAACAATGAGAAGGTTTTATTAGCAAGGATTTGAAGAAAAATATAGCATTAGTCACTTGGGATAAAATGTGCCAGTCCAAAGAGGATGGTGGTACTAGCATATGGAATCTAAAATGAAAAAAACATAGCTTTAGGTGCAAAGATGACTTGGAGAATGTACACCCACCTTGACTCAAAATGGGCCAAAATCCTCAATGCCAATTATCTCTCAAGAAATGACAATGATGTAGTCATGGTAGGAGTTTCCTCAATGGAGATGGTCCAACCATACAACAAGAGTCAACACTGCAAAAACAACCAACTCATAAACATGAATAGACAATCAAGATGCTAAAATAGATCTTCGTAGTATCACAAATCCAAGATTTACATCATATTGGCCTGCAACATGCATATTAATTTTTTTTGGCATACATGCATGATTACAATAGAAATCCAATCTAAACCCTAGTGCTAACCTCTCAAAAGGTTATCCTATTCATGCTACTAAACAAAGATCAAATGCCCTAATATATAGAGCCTTCACAACACTTATGTTGGCTAGATCAATTATATTTTGCAAGACTAAGAAAATGTAACATGTAGAAATATAGGTCAGGTCCCAAATCATAAGATCTCATTGTCAAGATTCAGAAATGATGTGTGATCCAAGAAAGATGTTAGCTAAAGATCTAATAACATCAGGATGTGAGTCACCAGGCTTCATGGATTAAGAAATTGCTTTGTGAGATCAAAAAATATCACTTGACCGTTAGAACATGAAGAACACACATAACTGACCATGATCTTTAATATCTCCACAAAAAAGTATCCAAATGAAGTGTGAACCTAGATATAAGTAAAAAATGATATCTACAACTAACCCTGACGTTCGCAATAGAAAATGATCCAAAACAAAGGAACGCTACTAAAACACAGAAAACTAGAAAACAAGAAAAAACTAAAAGGAAATATTTTTGGGTGATGCAAGATTTCCAACAACCCAAGGATGCTCCTGCATCAAAAACCCCTGGTGAGAAGAAGATATTCCATAAGAGGAACTTATGAACATCTTGTAACATTTGGGACATAAATCCCATGACATAAATTCATTTCTCTACACTTATTCTCTTTCTCATGTCAGATCCATACTCTTACTCTACTCTTCACTAAATTTATTGTGCCTACATTAGCATCAAGTAGTAAAGAATCCACACCACCACCTCCTTTCATTCACACAACTAAATTACCTCTGCTACAAGACTTCCTCTAATCAACAACCAAAGCTTTATACTGCTTCACTTTTCCTTTCCTGATATCTGATACCAACCAATCCTCATATCTGCCTCCAATATTATCCTTATGATTCATGCTATCCCCTGTATTCAGCTTCTCATAATAGTAACTCTTCACAACACTCAGCTTCCTTGAGCTTCTTCTCTCTGTCGCCTTCAAGGGAACCAAAGTAAATTTTTGTCCATTCTTCTCTATTGTGAAAAAGTTATTTTTGCAATCATGAATAGCTCCTCTATCAAATTTCCAAGGTCTTCCCAATAGAACATGACAAGCACTCATAGATACCACATCATATAATACCTCATCTCTATAATTCCCAAAGTTGAAGTTCACCAAACATTTCTCTTTCACCTCCACTATGTGATCATCTAAAAGCCAACTTATCCTATATAGACAAAGATATTTAAGCCTCTTCAAGCCAAGCTTCTGCACCATTTCCTCTGATACCAAATTATCAGTACTACCACTATCCATAAAAACCTTACAATATTTACTTCATGATTTGCAAACAGTCCTAAACAAATGTCTCCTTTGTATATGTTCAGATTCCTTCTTACCCAACATGATTCTCCTAAGCATAAGGGATTCTTTGATCTTAGGTTCTACCATATTCTCCACAAGTTCATCAGTAGCATGATCCTCATGTGCCATAAGATTCTAGTCACCTAATCTTTTACTAGACCCTTCAGAACGTTGAAAAGTTTTATGTCTTATGCCACCACATTTGAAACAAGTGTCTTTGAATTCCTTTTTACCACTTCTGATCCTAAGTGTCTTGTGATCAGGTTCTACCTCAATGGTCTACTTCTCTTTTCCATTGTTACTCACTTGCTTCTCCCTTCCTCTAGAGTTACTATTTCTTCTCTTTGACTTATCTTCTACCCTCAATGCATATTGATAAACATCCTCCACTATAGAAATCCTCAACGCTCAGCTCATCTTGAATATTAAATCTCAGACCTTTAATATATATAGCCACCTTCTCCTTAGTTACCTCTCGATGTCCATATCTGATCATCATCTTATATAAATCCTTAGTGTATTCCTTCATACTCATGTCCTACTTCAAGTTCCACAATTTCTAGAATATTTCTAATTTATAATCCCCTAGAATGAATTTAGCTTTCAATCTAGCAACCATCACCCTCCATCTAGTGATTTTCAATTTACCTTGTTCCTATTTATCCTTCTATAACTACTTCCACTATAAGGCAACATGAACCCTCAACTTAGTTTATGCTAACCTGACCCTTTGTAGATATCTGATATCTTCTAGCTCAAAATAATATTCTAGTTCTCCAATCCAATCTATCAAATCCTCAGGATGCAAAGAACCAGAGACATTTGAAACCTCCATTCTATGAATTTTACCTACTTGTGTCATAGCCCTCAAAAAGCTTTCTTCTTTGCAGGGATCTCAGTATCTACAGTCTCAAGATCTTCAGTAGCTTCCTCATATTCCTCCTTAGTCTTAGGATTCCTTTGCAATCTAGTTAATGCATTTTGGATCTCAGTCCTCATCTCATTTAAGAAGTCCTCCATCATTTGTTCTAGTCTTCTGGTGTCCATCATTCTAGGTGACATCTTTCCAGTCCTTGGGTGCAATTGCCCCAACTTTGGTGATCTGATTACAAGGTTCTAATTTCCTCTCACTTGGTGATATATTATACACACTTTTAGACTACTTCCAAATCAATGATTTGTTCACCCTTGGTATGCCTTCAATAACCTTAATAAAGTTCTTAATTGACAACAATCTCCTATGCGATCCCCTTGAGTAAGTACTCTAAAACTACAAGCTAGATCCACACTCTTCCACCCCACAACAAACACATATAGGGATTCATAAGCTAAGGAGCTCAATCTACTAACAAAGGAATATCAAACTTTCTCTGATACTATGATGTACTCATGGTAGGAGTGTTGATGAAAATTGTTCAATTATGTATTGTCATTGATGTTTACACAAGTGTAGTGATGTTTACACAAATGTCTAATACTATCCAAGCATAGTTAGTTTATGCTAAGCACTCTGAGGTATTGAAGAAGACCAAAGTGACTTTCATTTCTAACCGAGTTCACTCGGGCATTACAGTTTTGGTCAGGCATTGAAGGATTTTAGTATTAACCGAGTTATGCTTTTAGTGACAGCCGACTAACAATAGTTTATATTTTATAGTTAATTGGTGATATGAAGGGCTGAGAAACTTAAGTTTTATTGATTATTTGGAAGGTTATTAAGGCCGAATTAACAAGGCTTATCATATATATAAGGTCAAGTTTGGATTGAATATTGAAAGTAAGAAAGTAATAAGTATTTATGATACGAAGTGTGTAGGCAAAATTAGATGGGATTCTGATTGAGGAAAAAACATGCAGAGCTACAAAAAAATATCTAATTAGTGAGGATCAAGTAATTAAAGCCAGAGCAGAGATCTGAATCAGCAAAGACAGTTGCTTCTTAAAATAGGTCAATCAATTGTTACTCTCTAACAATTGTAGCAGTGATCAAAATCTCTTTACAGAGTAGACTTAACAGTCTCTTGTAAATCCTCCCACAAGGTGACATTTATACATTGAATTATTTGAAGACCTATAACAAGACCACTCCTTACAGGGTGATTAAATCCTCTAACAGGGTCACACCTAACAATGTGTTATTGTAACCTTTAACAGGGTTGACACCTAACAAGGCTCACTTTAGAAGAGTGAAAATAGTGACTATTTTCAATTGGTGTTTTTTTCCATATTGGGTTTCCACGTTAAATCTTAGTGTTATCTATGTACATTTTATTTTCTTTATGGTTTATGTTTCTACAACTAATTACTAAAGGATAATCACAGTTACTATATTAAGATTTTCTATGTTAATTGAGTGACAGTAGAATATCTACGTTAACCGAGCAACAATGATAAAATTTTTTAAGACATCTAAGGGACTTGGATTTGTTTTTATGGTAACTAATTCACCCCTCCCCTCTCAGTTACTCAACTCATTTCCAACAATTCGTATCAGAGCACCAAGTTCTTATAGGGAAGGTTTAAAGGCCTAAGCTAAAGATCAAAGATATCTTACAGAAGGGAGATCCCTAATCTTAACAAGGACAACTTCACTGCATGTCAAGATTTGATGAGGCTACATATATCTACTATTGGAGATATTGGTTTGCAATTCCTAGATCACAAGTATGTGGAACCGTTGAGAACTTTGTCTATGGAAAAAATGGCGGACATGAAGCATCATAACATAATGATGATTGATATTTATTCTTCACTCATCTATTCTGAATTTGACGAAGTCAAGGACTGCCCTACTTCCTATGATATGTGGAAGAAAATACATGATATACATGGAGGAGATGACAATGTAAAGAGAGCCAAAGTAGAAAGTCTTAGAGGTCAGTTTGATCTGATGAAAATGAAAGAAGGAGAAGACATTACAAAGTATAGTGAAAGAATCAAGAAAAGTGTTCGTGCAATAAGAGTTGCCGATGGAACAATTGAAGACAAAATAATAGTCAGTAAGGTATTGAGAACTTTACTTCCTATCTATGCAATTAGAGTTTCAGCTACTCAAGAGATGAGATGCAGTAATGATGTAACTCTAGATGGATTGGTTGGAAGACTTACAAATTTTGAGTTAGACAACTTTGACAATTATTCTCCTAATCCTAGCAATCTTGAGTCTACATTCAAAGATAAATTAAACCTTGGAAAGATGAAAGGAAAATAGATTGACAGTGACAGTGATGATGATTCTAATGATGAAGATCTAGAAATCATTAAAGCATTACTTGCAAAGAGAGCTGAAAAAGGAAAAGGATAGTACAAAGGAAGAATACCATTGATTTTGTTCTCATGTGATGAGGTTGGTCACATTGCTGATAAGTGTCCAAACAAGGAAGATAAAAGTGAGAGAAAGTTCAACAAGTACAAAGGCAAGAAAATTTTAAAAAGCTACAAAAGCTACAAGGACAAAGGTAAGAAATCTTGTTATATTTCTAAAGATTCTGATAGTGATGAAGATGAAGATGAAATGGTTTACATTTCTATTAAGAATGAGTAAGATAATGAAGATAATGAAAATACTACACTATACTCTCATATTAGCAAGAATGACACTTGGATAATTGATAGTGCTCTGATAATTGTTTCTTTTATAGACAATATTTATTAAATGAAAAGTGCTCAGAGTGTGGTGGGTTAGTGAAGTTAGTTTCATGTTTTCATGAAGGCTGCAAACATAATTTTGGAAAGACAATTGTCTAAAAAAAGGTATATGAAACTGTTAAATATACATTGAAAAGTGGAGGTGAAGGCTCTAAATGTGATTTGGTTACAAATGAATGCAATGTAGCTGATTTTATTTCAGATTTCAGGAAGAATATTTTTTACAAGTATCTAAGGCATAGTCACAGGGCTCAGTGGTTGGATGAACAATTTAGGATTTATAAGGATACTTTCCCGATTGGCACTATTATATCAATCGTTGAATTTATAGATAACTATACATTGCAGCCCCAAAATGAGTTGCAAGCACAATATTATAATTCTATTTAGGTTGCTATTTTTGTGCACATAACACATAGACATTCCCCTGATAGTACAGAAGATGACCAGAACAAAATCAAAGAATACCATTTTTATATGAGTGATGATAGATCTCACTCTCACAAATATGTCCAACATTACTTCACGAGAATTATTTTGAGTGGGTGAGGGAAAATTATATTTCTATGGATAAACATCTCATTTGGTCAAATAACTGCACATGTCAATTAAAAAATGCTCATATGTTTTATTGGCTGTGTTAAATGCATGTAGAGAGAGGTGTACCTCATATTTGGAGTGTTTTTGAGGCCGGTCATGGAAAAAGGGAGCATGATGCAGCAAGTGCATGTGTAAAGAGAGATCTAGTTAAGGAGCAATTGAGGATTTCAGGTGCATAACTCCTTGATGCTCATTCCATTGTTGATTGGTGTACTTCAATATTATCACAGGGGGGACTCTTGATTTAGCAGTGCACAAATTATTTTGGTAAGCTGTGTTGGGAACAATAGTTGGATTGTAAAACCGTGAAATATTATTCAAAAATTAATTCATTTCAAAGCTAAGATGCTAGTACATGGACCATTTGGACATGAGAGTTGGCTTGTTTTTGTCCAAGGTGTCTTCAGTGTGAGTCAAGGGAGTGGGTCGATATGTGGGTTCCACATTATCTAAATCCTTTATCTGCCAAAATATCTATAAAAAATGATGACATGGATTTTTCACTTGACTATGACCATCTTTGAAATCTTCTACAGACATGACATTTTTTTGCATTGGTTGCACCATAGGGGAATGATGAGAGATTGGATTACTGGCTAGCATGTTGTGTATGAGGAAAGCAGAAAATTGCACAACCGATGATAGATGATGATATTTTCACATATCCAACATGATCACATGTTGTTGCAGGAACATGGTTGCACACATAAATGATTAGAAATAATGACATTCCTGCGTTTGAAGACTATGACAAGCACAAAACCATTCTCATGTATTCACACTTGTTATAGCAACAAATATTAAGCTGTTCAAACATTAAGGAAAACCAAAGAAAAAATAACTTTGGACTATTAGTACTGCTGATCATGAAGCAATATTGAATACCCTCAAGTAGAGAGATGACCATTCAGGCATACTTTAGTAGGTAAGTGCAACTCATGTTCTTTGGTTCATTTACTTACTTATACATTCATAATATTTTTGTCAACCTATAAACTTCTTTTTTCTCTATTAACTTTTCTTGTGCCTTCTGAATGCAGGGATTGGAGTGTAGATGTCATCGAGTACCATGTGTTAAAATTATACATTTTACAAGTGTAAATGAATTTTATTTTTTTATATATAGTTGTGTATCTAAGATTTTGAGTAATTCTATATGTCAGAATTTTGATAATATTTATATATTTATTCATAATATATTGTATTCCTATAAGTGTATTGAGGCATGGAACACATGTTGTGTATGGTAATGGAGTTGGGTTGTCAAAAGACTTAAAAAATTTGATTTTTTGGGTTGTTGGGAGGGGTGGTTGAATATTAAAAATAATTGAATTTTTGTAGAGTGTTGACTGGCTTAATCATGATTAGTTTCACAATTCAAATTTCAAACATACCACTAACAATTTGAGAGAATCAAGAACCATTCATCATGGGAGAAAACCATCAGCTCCATCAGCTCTGGTTGGATGGGTAAACGCTAGTGGATACCTTTTTTCTTGTGTAGCATCAAGAACGTTCCAACGCATGTTGGATCAAAGTGTTCCCAAGGTGCACTAAGCCAAATTGGGAAGCAATTTTTGGAGAGTGATATCTCATACCTCGTGAGAGATATAAGAGATTCATGAAGTACACAAGGACCATCTTGGGAAGGTCTACAAGTATGTGGCTTAGTTCTGGGAGATTCCACTCAGATTTTATTTGGAAACCCGATCTCGGTTGGTGAATAAAGGTGCATTGTTTCTCAGTAGTAAGTTGCTCAATGGTGCATCTTTCAAACCATTCATTGTGGGAGAAAACCATTAGCTCCATTGGCTTTGGTTGACTAGGGAAATTCTAGTGGAAACATATTTTTTCTTGTGTAGCATCAAGAACATTCTGATGCATGTCAGACCAAAGTGTTCCCAAGGTGCACTAAGCTAAATTGGGCAGAAATTTTTGAAGAGCGATATCTTGGACCTCATGAGAGATATCAGAGATTCATGAAGTGAAGAAGGACCATCTTGGGAAGTTATACAAGCATGTAGCTCAATTTTGGGAGATTCCACTTGGATTCCATTTGGCGACCCAATCTCGGTTGGTGCAAAAAGTTACATTGTTGCTCAGTTGAAAGTTTTTCAATGGTGAATCTTCTAAACCGTTTGTCATGGGATAAAACCATCAGCTCCATCATCTCTATTTGTCTGAGTAAATAGTAGTGGACATCTTTTTTTCACTTGCGTAGCATCAAGAACATTCTGGTGCATGTCAGACGAAAGTGTTCCCAAGGTGCACTAAGCCAAATTGGGCAGAAATGTTTGGAGAGTGATATCTCAGACCTTGTGAGAGATATCAGAGATCCCTAAAGTGCACAAGGACTATCTTGGGAAGCTCTACAAGAATGTGGCTTAGTTTTGGGAGATTCCACTTAGATTACATTTTGCGACCTAATCTTGGTTGGTGAAAAAAGTTGCATTGTTGCTCTGTTGAAAGTTGTTCAATGGTGCATATTTCAAACCGTTCATTGTGGGACCAAACCATCAGCTCCATAAACTCTAATTGGCTAGGTAATTTCTATTGGATACCTTTTTTTTCTCACATAGAATCAAGAACATTCTGATGCATGTCAGACCGAAGTGTTCCCAAGGTGCACTAAGCCAAATTGGGTAGTTATTTTTGGAGAGAAATATATCAAACCACGCGAGAGATATAAGAGATATGTGAAATGAAAAAGGACTATCTTGGGAAGGTCTAAAAGCATGTGTCTCAATTCTAGGATATTCCACTCTGATTATTTTTGGCGATCAGGTCTCGGTAGGTGCAAAAAGTTACATTGTTGCTCAGTTGAAAGTTGGTCAATAGTGCATCTTTCAAACCATTCGTCATGGGAGAAAACCCTCAGCTCCATTAGCTCTAGTTGGCTGGGTAAATTCTAGTGGATACATATTTTTCTCATGTAGCATTAAGAACATTCTGATGCATGTCAAACCAAAGTGTTCCCAAGGTGCATTAAGCCAAATTGGGCATCAATTTTTGGAGAGTGATATAGTGGACCTTGTGAGAGATATCAGAGATTCATGAAGTGCACAAGGACCATCTTGGGAAGGTCTACAATCATGTGAATCAATTTTGGTAGATTCCACTTGGATTACATTTGGTGACTAGAACTCGATTGGTGCAAAAAGTTGCATTGTTGCCCAGTGGAAAGTTTCTCAATGGTGCATCTTTCAAATTGTTCATCGTGGGACAAAAAATTTAGCTCCATTAGCTCTATTTGGCTGGGTAAACACTAGTGGATACATTTTTTTCCCTCACGTAGCGTCAAGAACATTTTGGCACATGTCAGACTGAAGTGTTCCCAAGGTGCACTAAGCCAAATTGGGTAGAAATTTTTGGAGAGCTATGTCTCAGACCTCGTGAGAGATATCAGAGATCTGTTAAGTGCATAAGGACCATATTGGGAAGGTATACAATCTCATGGCTCAATTCTAGGAGATTCCACTCAAATTCCATTTGGTGACCCAACCTCAGTTGGTGCAAAATGTTGCATTATTGCTCAGTTGAAAGTTGCTCAATGGCACATCTTTCAAACTGTTCATCCTAGGACTAAACCATCTATATTGTTAGCTCTAGTTGGCCAGCTGAACCCAATTACAAACTAGAGGTAATGGGTAAGTCTTGGAGAAAGTTTGGAATGATGTTGGAAGTTGATTCAAGGTGCTAGAGGCAGTGGGTAGGTATTTTCATTCATTTTATGCAATTGAAGCTTATGGTGCATTTGGGGGTTCCTAGGGTCATTTTCTTTATCTTTGATATCATGACCTCTTATAGACCTTAATAGTTGTCAAACCAATTGAATCTACATCATTAGGGTATGAAAATTTGGAGTCTATTAGCCCATTTTTGGTCTATTACACCTATTACTTTGGTTCAAAAAAATATTTTCAAGGTAGTTTCTTTGGAAAAGATTAGGTCTATTACACATGACAACACATGACAAAGATATAATATGGAAATGAACATACATACAGCGCAGGGAAAATATATAATATGAAAATGAACATACATACATAAATACAATGCATGACAAAGACATAATATGAAAATAATACATACATACAACACATGACAAAGATATAATATGGAAATGATACATACATAGAACACATAACAAAGATAAAATAACTAGAAATGAACATGTAGATATGCATATATGAAATTGTTTTCTAAAAAATGTGGCACATGCACCATCTCAAAATAGTTACAAAATCAACATATCTATATAAAATATGGCATACACCATCTTAAGAATGTTGTATTAGGGATAATAACATTTGAGATGCATAATATTAATAGGTTCCTTAACAGGGACACCATTCATATTAGAATCTTATAAGTACCTAAAGTAAAGTCCTCAATTACCACAAAAGGTCCAAGCTAATTAGGGATAAACTTCTCTTTTTCACTAGGTAAAGCATTCACATTCCTTTGATTTTCATACAAGACTAAATCACCTACCGAGAATGACCATTCAATCACCTTATGATTATACTGTTTCTAGAGTGATTTATGATAAGCCTTTATATGTTCCAAAGCATTTATCCGTTGTTCATCCAACATTTCTAATTCCTGTAATCGTTGTTCCTGAAAAGTATCCTTGTCAATTATCCCATGAAATGAAACACACAAAGAAGGTATTTATAATTCTAAGGGAATAATAGTATTAGTACCATAGACAAGATTATAAGGAGTACTCGTGGCAGTACAGACACTAGCCCTATAGGCCCATAAAGCATAGGTAAGTTGGGCATGCCAATCTTTTGCATGCTTATTAACTATTTTCCTTAAGATTTGTTCAATAACTTTATTCGATGCTTCAACTTGACCATTAGATTTAGGGTAGTAGGGAGTATAAAATCTATGCTGAATATGATATTTTCCAAGAATTTTGTGACTTCTTTATTCTTGAAAGAATTGTCGTTATGCGAAACTATCATTGAAGGAATACGAAATTGTGCTATAATATGATTAAGGATAAAATCACAAATGACATCAAGGTTACATTTTTTTGAGTTACCTTTAATCATGAAATTGAAGATAAGTACTAACCTTGAAATGTTACAGATCTGAAGAATGCTATTTTTGGGGGTCTGCACTGAGTTTCTAGAAAATCTGCAACCAGATCTGGAATAGAAATGTAGAGACGGACAAAACCTAGAAATATTTTTCTGATTTGGCACAACTCTGATTTTGACCCTCAAGTCAATGTCACCTTTGACCCAAAATTTCCAATTCTCACCTAGGACAAAATCAAACTTCAATTCTGACCTAAAATATCTGACAGAAAATCATTTTCTGGATCCCGATAGTTTGCCGAAAAGGGTATCTAAATCTGCACTCCAACTCGTTGTTCCGAACCTATCCCTGCAATAAAAATGGTTTGTTTGTTGGGGGGAGGGGTTTGCATTAGTCAAACCCTTATTTAGGAACTAACCTTAAAATCAATAGTTGAAATAAAGAATGCTAGTAGGTAGTAGAAGTATATCTAATAATGAAGCTATGATACTCAATAGATATGTAATTATATTTGAAATGTAAACAAGCATGTAAATATGAAAGCTTGGACTCAATATTAGAAATCATAAACCTCCATGATTTTATGCTTGGAATACACCTTGAAGAGAGAATGAATGGATCTTGAGGATGCACACAGGATCTTGAAGGAGGATCACACCACCATGATAGATAGATCTAGGGCTTGCATGATGAATCTTGAATATTTGAACTAAATCCCTTCAAAGGCTTGAAAGCTTGAATCCTTGATCTTCAATGGAGAACTTGAATGCTTGAGAGGAAGACTTGAACACTTTGAAAGCTTGAAAACATGTAGAAAAATGGATGCTTGATTTGAATTAGCTTGGCTTAATATCACTTTTTGCTTCTTGGATAGTTAGCTTTCGTACTTAGAGAAAATGAGAGCAAAAAAATTCCTTATATACGAATCTAGGGCACAATCTTCTAGAGAGGCCTACATAGGAGAATTAAATTCCAATCAGAACAATATCTGTAGAAGAGGACCTATATTAAATATAATTTAAGAGTCATCGCTTTGGAACCCAAAACAACTGACCCAGAAGCGGGAAATGAACTTTTAATGACCCTCAAAAGTTGACAAACTTTCTTACTGGAAAGGGGACTTGGGTCAAAATTGATGTCAACCTTGACCTAGGTCAAGGTTGAGGTCGACCTTGACCTAGGGATTTAGAACCCCTAGAAAATGTACCAGATGGGATGGATGGTGCCCAGAGAGGCCCAATCAGGGTCCTAAACATGCATAGAAGTAGGAGAGGGTGCATAAATGAGGGGAAACTATGATGATGGTAAAAAAACCCCCTAAGGGGGGTTAAACATTCTTAACATGGAAGTGCTTCCATTTTAAGATGATACATTAAGCCCCCACTTTAGCGGGAGTATGGAAATTGGACATACTTGTGGTAAAGTTAGAAGAAAGACTCTGGTAGATTGAAATGAGGTAGAACATCACTTAGTCAAGGACATGAGCCCCCAAACCAAGGATTATAACTCAACATACATGCACAAATATATGAAAGAAAAGATAAATTAATCATAGAAAGCATACATGACTACATAAGCAAGACAAGAGCAACACTATAAATAACATAGCTTCTGATCTAATCCTACTAGCATGAAAGCGAAGGAGAGGAAAAAGAAAGTGATTACCTCACCTAGTAATATTCTCATCTTACCATGAATCACCAAGGAGGGAGATCCAAATAGGTTCACCCATGAACTGTGCTTTGTAATTGTAATGCGTCTTCTAACGGCTTTTGGAATATCCATAGATCCACATTCTTGTATCACTATGGAATATAAAATGCGTGTCTTTTTAGGATTTAGAAACTTATGTGCGTTACCTTCCAAGGATTTAGCATATTGGAAAATACATATCTCTTCAGGTTTTAGCAACTTATGTACATTACCTTCCAAGGATTTAGAAAAACTAAAAAAATAAAAATGCGTCTCTTCAGGATTTAGCAACTTTTGTGCGTTAGCTTCTAAGGATTTAGCATGTTGTAAAATGTAAACTATAGTATAAGGTAGACCCTATATATTCCCCCCTCCCTATCATGACTACCCACTAGGTAGGATAACGAAGAGAAAGAGGATACCTACTTCACAAGGTAAGGAGATATCCAGTTTAACAACAATATACACTATATCATTAGCAAAGAGTATTGAACCTTTCCTCTAAGAGCATAGATAATTGTGAAAAGGATATGTCACATATGGAAAAAGGATCCTCAAAGAGAAAGAGATCTTATCAGCAAGACCCCCACCGTAGAGGAGTGCTTAGGATAAAATTTCATCTTCTAAAGAAAAGAGGGACCAAAGATTTGATCATCAAGCCCCCTGTGGTCAAGAGGAGGAGGAATCTCAGAATGAAGGAATCAAACTCTAACCCAAAGCAAGGGAAAGAGTTTATAAAGAACATAATTTGAAAAATAAAGAAGAGGTGATGATCTAGGACAATCACCTCTCATATAAGAGGGTATCCATATCCCAAAACATAAATCTTTATAAGGAAATAACGTTGTAGAATAAACAAATGCCACTAAGCTAAGGAAAGTAGATCCTTAGATAGAGGAAGAAGGAAAATACCTTTCCTCCCAGGAATGGAGGCAAAGGATATACTAATTATATCAAGAGATGCTATAGAGAAGAGATATCTTTACAAAAAAAAATGTCCTAGAAAAGATATCACGAATGATTATGAGCGAAGGAAGTATGTACCATAATAGAAAATTATAGGGATAGAATATAGAAATAATAACTGATTAAATAAAAAACATGCTAAGAGCATAATGGATCCTAGAAGATTGGAAGGAAATACCTCTTGCCCCCCAGTTAAGAGACAAGAGGAGAATTTTTTTTATCTAATTTATAGAAGAATGAGGGGAATGCCCTATTTCAAAATTATGAAGAAATTGTAATACTGCACGGGAATGAGATATAATTCCTAAAGAAGCTCTCTCTCTAACATATAGTTTGAAATGCACACAATCAACAAGTAAATGTGTATTTCTATAGTGAAAAAGACATTTGTATTTAGAGAGAATATTTTTCAGTATAAGTTTAAAGATTTCATTCTTAGAATTCATTAACTAGACATACACTTTCTTAGCCACATCTTGAGGAGTATCAGGGTGATCTAAGGAAGGTGTTGGAAGAAGAACATGAAGAGGAGAGAGATAGTTAAGATCAACCACCTTGATTTGAGAAGGTGGGAAACCTATGTGTAATGCCTAAAATTTTATGCCAAAAAATGCAACAACTTTTTTTTTTTTTTTTGAATATTATAAAGAGAATTTTACATATTAAAAATTACAACATGAGGAATATTATAAATTAAATTTACAAACAAGAGGGTCTAAGGGGTATCATGACTAGAGTCAACATCCCTTAACCCTAAACATTTTTATATGTACAAGTTTACAAGGTGAAGGTTATCTGTGTCTTCAATCAACCAGGTATTCAATTAGAGTTTGATGATGTGGAGGAAGGGAAAGATTCATTGTCCTCCGACTCCGGGGTTATTTGAAAAGAATCGATTTACTAATAAGCTAAGTATTCTGCGTTAATTTTAAACCCTCTAGGTTATGGTACTCCTTAATATTATTTTTAAAGAAGTCAGTATATTGGCCACATATATTGACCACATAAAAATAACATTACGAGTCCCTAAGGTTTTTCCCAAGAAATTTTAATTAGGTTGCCCCTATTAATTAACTATAAATTTCAAATTAAATCTACATCCTTGCTAGCTCAAATTTTATTATAAATTAAGTTGATCTCCTAAATAATGATAATTAATTAACTAACATGGTCATCCAACCCCTTTCTGGTAAATAATTAAAAAGGTTTTAAAAGGAGATCTTTTAGTAGATCTTTTATCTATATATTTTATTTGTAAGAAATATTCAATTACTTTATTAAATCTTTTCCAACCACTAAACTAGTATTAAACATATACTTGAATCTTCCCACCATCTCTTTAATTGGTACATTAATTATCAATAAGCCAATTCCCTTTATCACTTAAATCTAAACTAGATTAACTAGGGAATTAATCCAGTATAAATTAAAGATACTTAAGTATAGCTTAATTTTTTTTTTATAACATATCCCTTATATGATAAGGCTTCCAAGCTAAATTCTACTTGCTAAGACCCTCACTTGTATTAATCTTCAAAACTTTAAAGAGAATAATTTAATTACTAATCAACATGTTAAGTAGGGTAGAATAATGGATTAATATTCTAGATAATTTTAGTGGGCTAAAAGGAAAAAGTTTTCCCCCCCTTCCCTCATTCCAAATTTGAATCCTCTAACCCTAATTT
>MU228186.1:1778205-1798018 GCA_018584345.1 Thuja plicata | reverse complement strand
AGGGTTAGGGCTAGGGTTAGGGTTAGGGTTAGGGCTAGGGTTAGGGTTAGGGTTCAAATGTATGGCTATGGGTTAGAGTTAGGGTTAAGGTGAGGGTTAGAGTTAGGGTTAGGATTAGAGTTAGAGTTAGGATTAGGGTTAGAGTTAGGGTTAGGATTAGTGTTAGGGTTAGGGTTAGGGTTAGGGTAAGGGTTTTTTTACAGTTGGAATGTATAGTTATGGGTTTGGATTAAGGTTAGGGTTAGAGTTAGGCTTAGGGTTAGGGTTAGTGTTAGGGTTAGGGTTAGGGTTTGGGTTAGGCTTAGGATTAGGGCTAGGGTTAGGGTTAGCATTAGGGTTAGGGTTTGGGTTAGGCCATTTAGGGTTAGTGTTAGTGTTATAGTTAGAGTTAGGGTTAGGATTAGAGTTAGCATTATAATTAGAGTTATAGTTAGTATTAGGGTTAGGGTTAGAGTTAGAGTTAGGGTTAGGGTTAGAGTTAGTATTAGGGTTAAGGTTAGGGTTAGAGTTAGTGTTAGGATTAGGGTTAGGGTTAGGGTTAGAGTTAGAGTTAGGGTTAGGGATAGTGTCAGTGATAGTGTTAGGGTTAGGGTTAGGGTGATTTTTATGGTTAGGGTTAGGGTCATTTTTGCATTTAGTGTTAGAGTTAGAGTTAAGGTTAGGGTCATTTTTATGGTTAGGGTAGGGTTAGGGTTAGGGTTAGGGTTATGCTTACAATTAGAGTTAGCATCAATATTAGGGTTAGGTTTAGAGTTACAATTAGGGTGATTTTTGGAGTTAGGATGTATGGGTATGGGTTAGGGTTAGGGCTAGATTTAGGCTTAGGGTTAGAGTTAGAGTTAGGATTAGGGTTATGATGTACAATTTAGGAATAGGGTGTATGGTGAGAGATAGTATTCGTATCATATTATTGGTTAGAGAAATAGTAAAGGTCAGGGTTAGGGTTATAATTGTTGGAAATGAGTTGAGTAACTAAGAGGGGAGGGGTGAATCAGTTACCAAATAATACAATCCAAGTACCTTAGATGTCTTAATCAAACTTATCACTGTTACTTGGTTAACAAATATATTCCGCTGTTACTCAGTTAACAAAGAAATATTAAGATATTAAATGTGGTTAACCTTTAGTGATTAAGTGTAGAAGCATAAAGCATAAAAAAATAACATGTACATAGATGACACCAAGATTTGCCATGGAAACCCAATTTGGGAAAACCACCAATCGCAAATAGTCACTATTTTTCACTCTTATGAAGTGAGCCCTATTAGGAGCCAACCCTGTTAAAGGTTTAAAAACACAATGTAAGGTGTGACCCTGTTAGAGGATTTAATCACCCTATTAGGAGTGGCCTTGTTAGATCTCTTCAGACACTTCAATGTAGAATTTCCATCTTGTGAGAGGATTTATGAAAAGACTATCAAGTCTACTCTGTAAATAGATTTGGATCACTATTACAATTTTTAGAGAGTAACAATGAGTTTTACCTGTTTGAAGAAGCAATTGTCTTTGCTAATTTAGATCTATATTCTAGCTTTAACTAGATCCTTACTGATCAAATATTCTTTTGCAGCTCGGTCTGGATATTCTATCCTTAATCAGAATTCCCTCTTACTTTTCCCTCATTCTTCATATCAAAGAACTCAACTTCTACCTCACATTTAATCCAAACTTGACCTTGTATATATATGATAGGCCTTGTCAAGTCAGCTTGAGTACCCTTCCAAATAAACAATAAAACTTAAGTCTGTCGGCTACAATTAACCAATTAAACATAAAGTGTAAACTACTATTAGTCAGCTGACACTAAATGCATAACTTGGTTGACGCTGTAATCCTTTGATGCTCAACCGATACTCGGCTGAAACCAAACTTACTATATTTTTTGAGTGAACTCAGTTAGTATAGAACTTCCTTCATTAATCGATAGAGCTCGGTTAATACAACAAATCATTACATTTGTGTAACATCAATGACAATATAAAATTGAATATTTGTCTTCAACAATATCCCTCTTTGGCATTGATGGAAACACAACATGTCATTATACAAAGAATTCTAGAGCAACATAAATAAGGATAAAATTTTATAATGTCCTTAGCTTCATTCCGATTCTCATTTAGAAAACTCCCTCTGTCTTCACAATCATTGTTTCTAATAAAATTTCTCCCTCCGACATAAATAATCTCTTCCTCAATAATTTATTTAGCATGACATCAATAATCTCTCCCTCTTTGACAACCAATGCCAAAGAATCTATCCAATGAAGTTTTAATGTACCCATTGTACTGATTCATAAGCAATAAGCTTTGAAAATCTACATCAACTTGTTAGATCTTCACTATAGCTCAGTTGATGCAACACTAAACTATGCTTTAGTGAGCCCCAATTAGGGGAATCACCCCTATATTTCCTCTAAGATACAAGAATGCATCATTAGGTAAAGGTTTTGTTAATATGTCTACAATTTGGTCTTTAGTATTCACATATTCCAACCTTACTTCCTTGTCCTGAACCAATTCTCTCAAGAAATGATACTTTATTGCAATATGCTTAGTCTTAGTATGCATAACAGGGCTCATTAAAATGTTTTTAGTACTAGTGTTGTCACAGTAAATGATAACTGGTTCTTTTATTTCCTCCTTCATACCTGACAACAACTGTTTAAACCATATGATATTTGAGCAATTCACTGCTGCGACAACATACTCTGCCTCTACTGTAGACTGAGAGATGCAATTATGTTTCTTGCTAGTCCAAGAGACTCACCTCTTTCCAAGAAAAAATGCTCCACCACTAGTGCTCTTTCTATCATCAACACTTCCTACCCAATCAACATTAGTAAAAGTATTCAAATCAAATTTTCCTCCTTTATTATACCATAATCCATAGTCATTAGCTCCCTTACGATATCTCAGAATCCTTTTGATAGCCTTCAAATGATTCTCTCAAGGATTAGCTGAAAACCTTGCAAAAATACCAACTGCTAATGCAATATCAGGCCTAGTGTGAATACCATATTTAAGTTTACCAATCATGGATCTATAGGTAGTCTTATTTACCTCCTTTAAGTCATCATCGACCTTAGAGAACTTATGTCCAGTAGGCATAGGTGTCCCAACTCATCTAGAATCTTCCATTCCAAATTTCTTTAGTATCTCTTTGATGTATTTAGACTGAGTAATGTAGATACCATCCTTCATGTGATGAACTTGTAAACCAACAAAGAATTTTATTTCTCCAAACATAGACATCTCAAATTCCTTACTCATAGCTTCAGAGAATGCTTTTCATAAATCATCCTATCCAGTGAATAGTATATCATCAACAAAAATCTCTGCTAATAGTATCTTGTTCTGAGGTCCTTCTTTGATGTACAAGCTACTATTGTCATTAGTTCTCTGAAATCCAATACTTATCAGGTAGCCATGCAGTCTTTGAAAACCATATTCCTTTTTTTGGGATCAACAAAAATTCAAGTTTCTCAATATAGACTTCCTCTTCAATAATTCCATTCAAGAATTTAGATTTTACATCCATTTAGTATACCTTGAATCCTTTATGTGCTACATATGCTAGAAGAGTTCTGACTCCTTCAAGTCTTGCAACATGAGCAAAATTTTCTCCATAATCAATACCCTCTTCTTGAGAATATCCTTTACACAATAATCTTGCCTTGTTTCTAGAAACATCACCTTTTTCATTCAACTTGTTTCTAAAAACCCACGTAGTCACTTAGTACCAATTACATTTTTGTCTTTTGGTCTGGGCACAAGAGTCCAGGTTTTGTTCTTTTCTATCTGCTCAATCTCTTCATTCATGGCTTCTATCCAAATTTCATCATTAAAAGCATCTTTAATGGATCTAGGTTCAATTTCACTAAGCAAACATGTACCTTTAAGTTTGTTCCTTGTCATTATTTATTTTGTCTGATCTCCAATTATTTTCTTAGGTGCATGATGCCTTCCGACATATTTGGCAAGTACAGGTTCCTTCCTTTTTGATTCTAGACTTGCATTGTTTACCATGCTCAAACATTTTATTCTACTTTTTTGACTGAGAGTCAGTTACCTCTTTCTGAGACTTGGTTTCCTCTATCTGAGACTCGATTCCCTCTATTTAAGACTCAGTTTCCTCTATCTTTGATTCAGTTACCTCTATTAGTAGCTCAGGTTGCACAAGTTGTAAAAAAATTTGTGCTGATGAATTTAGTGGTTGATAGGATTTTTGTCCAATCACCATTTCTTTTGTCTTAGACATAGTATCAGGTTCATAATACACAAAGTTTATGTAGTCCTCAGGCTCTTTACTGCTCTGTTCTTCACTTCTCTCTACAAACTCATCAATCTTTACATGTACACTTTCTATGAATTTATGAGTAGCAAGATTCAACATTTATATGCTTTTCTTTTACAGGAGTAGCCTAGGAATATACCTTCATCACCTTTTACGTCAAAATTTCCATTTCTTGCTTCCTTCAAGATGTAACATTTACTTCCAAATACTTTTAAATAATGAACACTGGGTTTATAGCCATACCATAATTCAAAGGGTGTCTGATCAATACCTTTCTTTAGTTGAACTCTATTCAGGGTGTGAACTAGAGTGCTGATAGCTTCCTTCTAGTATTTGGTTGCAACATTCTTTTCAATCATCAAGGTTCTTGCAAAATCCATAATGGAAATGTTTCTTCTTTCTGCTATACCATTTTGTTGCGGTGTACCAGGGGAAAATAATTGTATCTTGATTCCTCTTTCATTATATAATTCATTGAACTCATTAGAAATGAATTCACCTCCTCAGTCAGATCTTAGGCACTTTAGTTTCTTTCCTGTTTCCTTCTCAACTCTGGAAAGGTACCACTTAAACTTCTAAAAATCTTCTAATTTTTCTTTGAGAAACATAACAGTCATCATTCTGGAATGATCATCAACAAATAGAATGAAATAATTCTCTCCAGTGTAACTTGTTGTTCCAATTGGTCCACATAGATTAGTATGCACCAACTCCAAAACTTCTTCACTATATTCTTTCTTATTAAGATTTATTTTTCTGGTTTTGATTGTGTATGTTTTTTTGACATCAACGTTTCATATCATACTCTGTGATCCATCATCAAGATGTA
This sequence comes from Thuja plicata, assembly GCA_018584345.1. NCBI lineage: Eukaryota > Viridiplantae > Streptophyta > Pinopsida > Cupressales > Cupressaceae > Thuja > Thuja plicata. The sequence goes on along the minus strand of MU228186.1, from coordinate 1,792,895 downwards.
AGAGAAAAGAGCAAGAAGGTATGTATAAATAAGATGCAAAACATGCCTCACTCAATAGATAAAAGAAGGGATAGGGAGAGAGAGGGCACAGAAACTGAGGGGGAATAGAGAAGACTACCTAAGAGCGAAAAAAGAAGAAAGAAAATAAAAATGAAAAGAGTTCAAAAAGACCAAGAATTAAAAAAAAAAAAAAAAAAAAAAAATTGAAGAAGAGGAAAAAAAAACATAAAAGGGGGATGAATAACTAAAAGAGTCATATATATATACATATATGTATATAAACACACACACACACACACACACACACATATATATATACACATATATGCACACACACACACACACACACACATATATATTGGAAAGCTACAATGTAAATAATTGTTGTTTTGTCATTGATGTCAAACCTTAACTGGTGAGACTATTGCTATCTGTTTGAGTACCATATCTATTTGATTGAAGAAGATTTGAAGGCAAGGATAACAAGAAGACCAGGTGGAATGGTTGAGTTATGGGAAATCACAAGGCTACTTGATCATTTGGCACATTGGCAAAGTGATGTGTTGTTTATCTTTTGATGACAGTTTACTGAGAAGAGTTTATGCTAAGCAAGGTTAGTGATGACCGAGTACCAGTAAATTGCTGAGGAAACCAGTGATGACCGAGCGGAAGAACACAGTGTTGGTCGAGTGTCAGTATTTTGGTAATTGTTGAGATTTGAGATCTCTGGCCGACATAATTGATTTTATTGGGATATGTAAAGTTAATTAAGGATAAGCATGATTGGTCCACACTATTTAAATGCACGAGTAACTATAATTAATGCATGGATTCAAGATTTAATTAGTGATTGCATTAGAGAAGTAAATTAAATGTAAATATGGAAAGATCCATTGGATTTGACCTAACCTAAGATCTACGATCTTGATTAAGTGACCAAATATTTAACTAACCTAGATGAAGAGGTATAAGGTAACCTCAAGGGGTTATTCATATGTATGGTGAAGTGTATGCAAGAGGATTGCATAGTTAATTGAATGATTGGCATAATCAAGTAGAGAAGGCTGAGCAGAGAAGAAAAGAGTTGCGAGAGTGATTGCTTGATAGATTTCCAAGTAGATCTGAAGATTGGAAAGAGAATGGAGGATACTCAGTGAATTAGCATAAGAGCTGAATTGGATATGGATTTGAAAACTAAGTTGTATGTATTAGATCACACCTGCTGATTACTTTCTAACCATTGTATCAGTCAAAATCCTTTAACCAGGTTGATCTAACAGTCATTGTATAAATCCTTTGAGCAAGGTGACATTTAGGTGGAATGTTCTAAGTCCTCTAACAAGGCCACTCCTGATAGGGTGTTTTAAATCCTTTAACTAGGTCACATTTAGCAATGTGTCTTGTAACCTTTAATAGGATTGGTTCCTAATAGAGCTCACTTCAGAAGAGTGAAAAGTTGATAGCATGTTATTGGTGTTTTTTCCCAAATTGGATTTCCACATTAAATACTGGTGTCAACTTGTGTGAATATTTATGTTGTGTTTTACTGTTAAGTTTCTACAAGCTGATTACATTTTGATAGTACACTGCATATGTATGTTGTTGGTTTATGTAATTGTTGTCGAGCAGATCTAAGTTGTTCAAAGTGGTATAAAGTTTAAGTTTGTACATCTAGACCTTAGGATAACTGATTCACCCCCACTCTCAATTATTCTGAATTCATTCTAATAATTGGTATCAGAGCTTTGGTCTCTTGAAAATAGTTTGAAGGTACTTGGAGAAAAAGATCAAGATGTATAAAAAGGCAGTACCAAAGCTGAATAAAGATAATTTCCCTGCATGGAAGAGTTTGATGAAATTGCATATGGTTGGTATTGGTGATTTAGTGAAGTACTATGTTGAACATGATTATGTAGCCCCATGACACTTGCCATAGCTGCATAGTTAAGAGAAAAGCATGAACACAATCAAGCAATGTTGGAGACTGCATCATCACTAAACTATCATGAGTTTGAAGAAATAAAGAATTGTACAACTGTAAAGAAGATGTGGAATGCCCTTTCAACCATCTATGGAGGTGATACAAATGTACTGAGAGCCAAATCTATAAGTTTAAGAGGTAAGTTTGATGAAATGAAAATGCAAGGAGAAAATATAGTTCAATATTATGGTAGGATAAAGGAAGTTGTAAATGCTATCAAAGGAGCTAAGGGAACCATTGATGATAAAACCATTATGAGCAAGGTATTGAGGACTCTTCTTCTAGTATATTCTATTAGAGTCTCTACAATTCAAGAGTTAAGATGTACTCCTAATAATAATTTGACTTTGGAAGGTCTGGTAGGCAGACTTACTGCATTTGAGATGTCAAATTTTGATATCTACACTCCACAAGCCATTGAATCTGCATTCAAGTCCCAGATGGTCCTTAACAAATCAAAGAAAGGGAAGAAATGTGTGAACAGTGACAACGACACTACATATAATGATGTAGAATAACTTGAGGCACTTATGGAAAAAAGACTATCTAGAGGAAAAGGAAAATTCAAAGGTAAACTCCCTATCATTTGTTTTTCATGTAACAAAGTTGGTCATATTGCTGCAAGATGTCCTGATAAGAATGACAAAGATGAAAGAAGAGACAACAAGTATAAAGACATAAAGGATGACCGAGACTTCAGAAAGTATAAGGATTACAAAGACAAAGGTAAGAAATATTGTTATATAGCTGAAGAAGCTTCTGACAGTGATTCTAACAATTTTGATGAAAATGATATAGAAGTTGTGTATGTTGCTATGAAAGATGATTCTGATGACGATGAGAAAAATACACTAATTTCTTATATGAGTAAAGGTGAATGTTGGATTATTAACAGTGGTTGTTCACATCACATGACTCATGATAAAGATAAATTTGAAACCTTAGATCAGTGTAAAGGTGGTTATGTTAAATTTGGCAATGATGCACCATGTATTTTTAAAGGGAAAGGATCAATTAACTTGACTGACAAGATCAGATGTGACAATGTATATTGGGTTGATGAACTTAATTATAATTTAATGAGTGTTGCACAACTGAATACTTCTGGTTATAGATTTGAGTTCCATCGCAAGAAAGCAAAGATCTATGATGCCAATGGAGAACTAGTTGGAAGTGGTGATCAAACAAAAGGTAACTTGTTCTATCTGGATTTAGCTGACGAGACATGCTTGTTTGCACAATATAATGATGTTTGGTTATGGCATAAAATGTTGTGTCATGTAAAGTTTGATAACTTGGTAAGCATAAGAAAATTGAAAAAGGTTAGAGGGCTGCCTAAGTTAAAGAAACCTGAAAATGTAATGTGCAAGTAATGCCAATTAGGATAATGACTAAATCTAGTTTCAAGAGAAAAACTCACACTTCTGAGGGTATTCTGGAATTGGTTCATACTGACCTTTGTGAACCTATTGATGAGAAAAGTTACTATGGAGATAGATAATTTATTCTATTTTTTGATGATTACTCAAGAATGATGACTGTTATGTTTCTTAAGGAAAAATCTAATGCATTCCAGTTATTTAAGTGGTACTTGGGAAAAGTTGAAAAGGAGACAGGTAAAAACCTAAAATGCCTAAGATCTGACAGAGGGGGTGAGTTTATTTCTAATGAGTTTAATAGGTTTTGCAATGACCAAGGAATAAAAAGACAAATGTCCACACCTAGGACACCACCACAGAATGGTATTGTTGAGAGAAGAAACATATCTATCATGGATTGTGCCAAAATGCTAATGATGGAAAATAATGTTGCACAAAAATATTGGAGAGAAGTCATGAGTATAGTAGTCTATACCCTGAATAGAGTACAGGTCAAGAAAGGTACTAATGCTACACCTTATGAGCTATGGTATGGATATGCACCCAATGTAAGATATTTCAAAGTTTTTGGAAGTAAATGTTTCATACTGAAGGATGACAGAAATGGAAAACTTGATGCTAAAGGTGAAGAAGGCATATTTCTTGGTTATTCAACTAAAAGTAAATATTAAAAATGTTTGAATTCTAACACTAATAAAATTTTAGAAAGTGCAAATGTTAGAATTGATGAATATGCAAAAAGAAATGAAGTTGAAAGCACACAAGAATCTAAAAGTTACAAATCATTTGTCTATATGGATGAGGAATATTCTAGTGAATTACCTAAACTTGAGAAAGAAGTTTCTGAGAAACAACGAGCACCTGTCGAGTCACAGAACGAAGCTATCGAGCAACAAGAGGTAATTGCCAAGCTATCTGATGGAGATGTTGAGTCACAAAATCAACCTGAATTGAACATGAATGATCAATCTGAAGCAGAAAAAGAACCCACTCTAGCAAAGTATGTAAGAAGGCACCATAAACCTGATCAAATCATAGGATCAAAGGATTCTGGAGTTATGACAAGAAGTAAGTTGAGAGAAGATACATGCTTGTTATGTGATTTTGAGCCTAAAACAGTAAAATATGCCTTAGAGAATGAAGACTGGATACAAGCCATGAATGAAGAAATTGAACAGATTGAGAAAAATAAGACTTGGACACTTGTACCTAGGCCTTACAAAAAAAATGTAATTGGTACTAAGTGGGTATTCAAAAATAAGTTGAATGAGCATGGAGAGGTAACAAGAAACAAATCTAGACTGGTATGCAAGGGTTATGTACAAGAGGAAGGAATTGATTATGGAGAAACATTCACCCCAGTTGCAAGATTGGAAGGAGTAAGAACCTTACTTGCATATGTAGCCTACAAATGTTTTAAAGTCTATTAAATGGATGTAAAGTCATCATTTCTAAATGGGATATTAGAAGAAGAAGTATACATTGAACAAGTTGATGGATTTTTTGACCCAAGAAAGAAGAACATGGTTTGTAGATTACACAAGGCACTATATGGATTGAAGCAAGCACCTAGAGCATGGTATGAGAGATTGCACAATTATTTGTTAAAGATTGGATTTGAAAGAACCAATAACAACAACAACCTGTATTTGAAGACAAAGCAAAGTAAAGGTACTTTATTGGCTGAAATTTTTGTTGATGACATTATATTTAGTGGACAAGATATGTTATGCCAAGCATTTGCAAAGGAGATGCAAACTGCATTTGAGATGTCTATGTTTGGTGAGATAAAAGTTTTTGTTGGCTTACAAATATATCAGATGAAGAATGGTATCTATATTACTCAATCAAAATATGTCAAGGATATATTAAAAACTTATGGAATGGAAGATTCAAAACCAGTGATAATACCCATGGCTACTGAATAGAAGTTGACAAAGAATGATGATACAAAAAAAGTGAATCAAACCCTTTATAGGTCAATGATAGGAAAGTTGCAATATGTTGTACACAGTAGACCTGATATTGCACTGGCTATTGGAATTGTTGCAATATTTTCTGCCAATCCCAAGGAGACACATATGATGGCAGTAAAAAGAATTCTGAGATATCTGAAAGGAACAAATGAATATGGTCTGTATTACAAAAAGAATGATAAATTTGAACTTGGAGTCTATACGGATTCTGATTGGGCTATAAATTTGGATGATAGAAAAAGCACCACAGCTGGAGCATTTCTTTTAGGAAAAAGATTGGTTTCATGGACAAGCAAGAAACAAAATTTCACCTCACAATCTACAGCTCAAGCCGAGTATGTGGTAGCAACAGTTAATTGTTCTAATATTGTGTGGTTCAAGATACTACTGAAAGGTATGAAAGAGGAGATCACAGAACCAGTTGTCATTTATTGTGATAACACAAGTACCATTAATATTTCTATGAACCCTGTGATGCACTCCAAGACAAAGAATATAGCTATCAAGTATCATTACTTAAGGGAGCTAGTTCAGAAGAAGGAAGTGAGACTGGAATATGTGAATACTAAGGAACAATTAGTAGACATATTTACAAAAGCACTACCCAAGGATGCTCATGACTATCTATGAGGTAAATTAGGGGTGATTCCCCTAACTAAGGCTAATTAGTTCAGAATGGTACTGTTGCATCAAATTTTATATTAAGAATATTTGACACATTGATGCACAAGAATTCACACTTTAGGATGCTTCCTAAAGCTGTGAAAGATAGACAAAGATAGAAAAGAGGATTAGTCATAAGCAAGATGACAGGAACAACATGATATAGAGTTAAGAACAGAATAATCTGCATGATGAAGATGTCAACATCTTTGGCATTGTTGTCAAAGAGGGAGAGATCACTGAAAATAAGATAAAGAGGAAGAGATTACTGGAAAAGAGATTGTTGTCAAAGAGGGAGAATTTACTGAAAGAGGGAGTCAACAGATGAATAGAAACATAAATATTTCAGTGTGATTACAAACACAAAGGGAGAAATTTTTTACAAGATAAGAATTAGAATGAAGCTAAAGACACTAATGAAGATTTGTTCATATGAAGGAACACATGCATACTTATTGGATTGTATGGTAACTATGGTTGAAAATTATTGTTTTAAAGTGTAGTGTTGCCATCAATGCCAAAGAGGGAGATTGTTGGAAAGCTACAATGTAAACAATTGTTTTGTTGTCATTGATGTCAAACCTTAACTGGTGAGACTATTGCTATCTATTTGAGAACCATATCTATTTGATTGAAGAATATTTGAAGGCAAGGATAACAAGAAGACCAGGTGGAATGGTTGAGTTATGGGAAATCACAAGGGTACTTGATCATTTGGCACATTAACAAAGTGATGTGTTGTTTATCTTTTGATGACAGTTTACTAAGAAGAGTTTATGTCAAGTGAGGTTAGTGATGACTGAGCACCAGTAAATTACTGAGGAAACTAGTGATGACTGAGCGAAAGAACACAGTGTTGGCCGAGCGTCAGTATTTTGGTAATTGTTGAGATTTGAAATCTCTGGCCGACATAATTGATTTTATTGGGATATGTAAAGTTAATTAAGGATAAGCATGATTGGTCCACACTATTTAAATGCATGGGTAACTGTAATTAATGCATGGAATTTAATTAGTGATTGCATTGGAGAAGTAAATTAAATGTAAAGATGGAAAGATCCGTTGGATCTAACCTAACCTAAGATCTACGATCTTGATTAAGAGGCAAAAGATTTAACTGACCTAGATGAAGAGGTATAAGATAACCTCAAGGGGTTATTCATATGTATGGTGAAGTGTATGCAAGAGGATTGCATATTTAATTGATTGATTGGCATAATTAAGCAGAGAAGGCTAAGCAGAGAAGTAGATAGTTGCGAGAGTGATTGCTTGACAGATTTCCAAGTAGATCTAAATATTGGAAAGAGAATGGAGGCCACTCAGTGAATTAGCATAAGAAATGAATTGGATCTAGATTTACAAAGTAAGTTGTATGTATTAGATCACACGTGCTGATTACTTTCTAACCATTGTATCAGTCAAAATCCTTTAACCAGGTTGACCTAACAGTCATTGTATAAATCCTTTGAGCAAGGTGACACTTAGGTGGAATGTTCTAAGTCCTCTAAAAAGGCCACTCCTGATAGGGTGTTTTAAATCCTTTAACCAAGTCACATTTATCAATGTGTTTTTTAACCTTTAAAAGGGTTGGATCCTAATAGAGCTCACTTCAAACGAGTGAAAAGTGTTATAATAGTCCCAAAGGATAACTGAGAGGGGGGGGTGAATTTTTTATTAGTAACTTCAATTATTTTTACTCTTTTAACTTTACTATAAAATAAAGTAAATGCTTAATCAGATAACACAGTACTCAACACACAATTTAATTATGGGAAAACCAAATGGTAAAAACCCTGGTGGGAATTAGCACCCATAATAAACTATACTTGTTTGTAGTAATCCCTGTTAGAAGATATTTCAACCCTGTTAGGAGTTGTACATTACAATACAATAAGTATAGTGACCTAGTTAAGGGTCAGACCCTATTAGGAGTCTTTTACAAATAACCATGTTAGGGGTGGTGGACTCACTGTCGAAAAGCTCACTGCTTGATAGTGAAGGCTACAACCTTCTATATAAGAGATATGCACTATATATGATGATGAACTGTAGATTATACCTATTGTCTTGATTATTTCTAGTGTATTACAATCCTTTACTTCATCTTCACATAGACTCTTGATGAATGAACCACATCTTATCTACTGTTCTGTACTTCTTTTATCTCTTTTTGTATCATTCACACTTAGCGTTCACAAATGAACTACTATAATTATCTTCTCCAAATTAGAAGGTCATGTCAGCTCTTAGAAACACTTCAAAAACATCTTAGTCAGCTTAACTAAGCACACAAACAATATTAGGTCCACGCAAGTCAATGCTGAACAGACGTGACGCTTCACTGAGTCGGCTTCACCAAATCAACTCAAACAACATGATCTTGATGTACTATGATAATCAAATTTAACCAAAGATAGTTAACTCATAACTGAACATGAATATACACACGCATATATTGAAGATAGGCACAACTCATGAAACATGTTATATACGTCAGCCCTAAACAGTTATACTTCCAAAGCTGTAACTGCCAATAATAGAATTGCATAACTTTACTGAAACATCATATATGGGTCTGTGTGTATGAACATAACATAATAAACATGTCAAAAATATGTATCTATCCATGCAAGTCTTCATCTCATCATTCTGATAAGTACATACAGAATTGTTGTTGTGTATTATATGTTGTCATCAATGACAAACATACAATCAATCAACTGCTTAGAATGAAATCTCCAACAATCTCCCCCTTTGACATTGATGGCAATATATGATATCAAAAACATCCTTTATTCATGGTGTTCTCTTTCTTTTACAATCTTCTCAATATCCTCATCAAAGATTTCTCTAAATTGCTGCATTTCCTCTGACTATGTTTTTGTTCCATGTATATACTCCCCCAGAGTATAAGCTCCCCCTTAGTACATACTCCTCCTTACTATATACTCCCCCTTTGACATCAATGGCAAAGGGTGCCATAGATCTTTAGGCACAGGTACTACTCTAGAAGTAGAGTAGTCGACAATTCATCAGTCACTTAATGACTGACGTTCTTGCTGCTTCTTCTAAATAGACTCAGGAGAGGGAATTACTCCTAACTTCTCCCTAAGATACTCAAAAGTATCCTTTGATAAGGGCTTTGTGAAAACATCTGCCAATTTTTCTTTGGTGCTCACATAGTCCAATTTTACTTCTTTTTTTGCAACCTTTTCTCTTAAGAAATGGTACTTGATCTCTATGTGTTTTGTCTTTGTGTGCATCACAGGGTTCTTAGACATGTTGATAGTGCTAGTATTATCACACTGAATAACAATAGGATAATCAACTTGAATGCCAAAGTCTTTAACCATCTGCTTGCTCCAAACCATGGTTTAACAATTCAGTGCTACTGCAACATATTTAGCTTCTGTTGTTGACTGAGAAATATAGTTCTGCTTCTTGCTTATCCAAGAAACCAACCTGTTTCCAAGAAATACTACTCCTCCTAAAGTTCTCTTCTTGTCATCAATACAACCTGCCCAATCTGCTTCTGTATACACATGAAGTTGTACACTCTCTAATTTTGGATACCATAAACCATAGTCTATAGTTCCGTTTAGATATCTGAAAATCCTTTTGACTGCCATTAGGTGATTTTGCTTGGGTTCAACTGCAAATCTTCCAAAAATGCCAACTGCATTAGATATGTCAGGTCTAGATTGAGTTAGATAAATGAGTTTACCAATCATAGATTTGTACAATGTCTTATCAACTACTGTGGAATCATCATCTTTTGAAAGATTGCTTCCTGTTATCATGGGAGTGCATACTGGCTTACAATCATCCATCTGAAAGGTCTTTAGTATTTCCTTCACATATTTTGACTAATTAATGAATATACCTTTATCTGTTTGTTTTATATTCAGTTCCAAAAAGTAGTTTATAGGACCAATCATACTCATTTCAAATTCATTCTACATTTCTTTTGCAAATGCTTTACTGAGCTTGTCATTACCCCCAAAGATAATGTCATCAACAAATATGGCAGCTAATATTAATCCATCAGGTGTCTCTCTTGTGAATAGGTTATAATCTGCTGCTCCTTTCTTGAATCCAATCTTGGTAAGATAACCATCAAGTCTCTCATACCAATCTCTTGGGGCTTGTTTAATACCATAGATTGCTTTCTTCAATCTGCATACCATGTCTGGTTTATCTGAGAGATTAAATCCTTCTAGCTGTTCTATGTATACTTCTTCATTCAAGTCACCATTCAAAAAATCTGATTTTACATCGATTTGATAAACTTTAAAGTCTTTGAATTTTGTGTATGCCAAAAACAACTTAATGGCTTCCAATCTGCTCACAGGGGAAAATGTATCAGTGTACTCTATTCTTTCTCTCTGTGCATATCCTTTACATACCAATCTTGCTTTGTTTCTTAATACTATACCATCTTCATTCATCTTGTTTCTGAATACCCACTTTGTTCCAATCACATTTTTGTCACCGGGTCTAGGGACCAATTCCCATGTATCATTTTTGACTATCTGATCTAATTCTTCTTTCATTGCATTCTTCCAATCAGAATCATTACATGCATCTTCAACACTTAAAGGTTCAATCTGTGAGAGTAAACATACCTCTTCATCCATTGCTAGACTTTTTGCTTTTGATCTGGTCAAAACACTGTTGCTTTGATCACTAATGATATCATCTTTAGAGTGGTATCTAGATGTGAATTTTGGAACCTTAGGTGTTTCTTCTTCTTCTTCTTCTTATGTAATCTTTGATTCTTCTCTACTTGATTCATGGTCATTGTATGAGACATCAATGCAATCAAACATTTCTTCAATAAGAGTATCTTTGCTGCTAGGCCTGGGTTCATCTTCAATCATAGGTGCATATTCATAGTATCTTTCTTGAATCATAAAATTATCATCAATTTTTACATGAGTACTTTCAATTATCTTTTTCAATCTCAAATTGAAACATCTATATGCTTTTCTTTTTGTAGAGTAACCAAGGAAAATACCTTCATCACTTCTAGCATCAAACTTACCAACACCATCATCTCTCTTGATGTAGCACTTGCTGCCAAAGATTCTGAAATATTTTACTTTAGGTACACTTCCAAAGCAAAGTTCATAAGGTGTCTTATCTATACCTGGCCTTAATTGAGCTCTGTTGATAGTATAGACTGTTGTGTTCACTGCATCTCTCTAGTAGGTGTGCGCAACTTTTCCTTCAATCATCATAGTGCATGCTGTATCAAGTATGATCCTATTCCTCCTTTCTGCTATCCCATTCTGCTAAGGGGTTCTAGGTGCAATCAACTGTCTTTTAATTCCACGTTCTTCACAATAGTCATAAAACTAATCAGAGGTGAACTCTCCTCCTCTATCTGATCTCAGACATTTCAGTTTTAATCTGGATTCATTCTCAACCTTAGCTTTGAATATTTTGAAAATTTCAAATGCTTCAGACTTCTCCCTTAAGAATGCAACCCACATCATCCTAGAAAAATCATCAACAAACAAAATAAAATACCTTTCTCCATAGTATGATCTTGTTTGGGTAGGACCACACAAATCTGTATGCACTAGGTCCAATTTGTTCTCATCTGAGTTCTGCTTGCTTCTGAAGGAACTCCTTACATGCTTACCCATAACACATTCCCTGCATATAGTGTCAACAGGTCTTGCAATACTAGGAAGGTCTCTAACTACCTTAACATTGCTGATCTTTACTATATTATCAAAATTGATATGACAAAGTCTCTTGTGCCATAACCAACTATCATCCACCTTTGCAACAAAACAACTTACATCAGAATTGAGCTGAAAAACACTACCTTTTGTTTTGGAGCCTGATGCAATCATGTCTCCATCCTTATTGTTAATGATGCACTTGTTGTCTCTGAACTCCAAATGATAACCTTTGTCAAGTAGCTATCCAACACTTAGCAATTTATGATGTAATCCATCAACATATAGAACATCATCTATCTTGTTCTTTCCATCGAAGGTGATAGAACCTCTGCCTATGATAGGTTTAGGAGTGTTATCTCCAAATATAACCATACCACCTTTGTACTTGTCTAACTAAAAAAATCTATCTTTGTCACCTATCATATGATGAGAGCATCCATTGTCAATGATCCAATCAGTTCTGATGTCTGCTTTGGAAATTAGGGCTAGTTCTTGTTCTTCCTTTTCATCTGTAATGTCCATTTCCTCAAGAAACCTTTCCATGTCTCTAAGGGCAATGAATCCAATTTCATCTTCTCCTGAATCTTCATCAGTTACACCTTCTTTAGCATGATAACATTCCTTTTTATATTTGGGTTTGTAATCAGATCTGAAATTCTTGACTCTTGTGGGACACTTAGATGCAAAGTGACCAATCTTATTACATGAAAAACATTTGAATGGAAGCTGTCATTCATATTTTCCTTTTCCTTTCTTTTCTCTTCTAGAAATCATAGAAATGATTTCTTTAAGTTATTCATCAACTTCTTCTTTCTCATTATGACTGGAGATGTGTAAGGATTTATTACCATGGACTAAGGCTTTGAAAGCTGTTTCACTTTTAGGTTCAGTCTTCAATCTTGATATCTCAAATGCAGAGATTTTGCTGATTAGAGTCTCTCTCTTGAAGTCTTGTGAGAATTGCATAGTTTCCTCTAGAATAATGATATTGTTTTCATAGTCTGATGTCAAAGTAGTTAGCAACTTGTCCATTATATCTTCTTTTGATATTTATCCACCATTGTTTCTGATTCTAGAGACTGCTTCATTTATTCTTTGATTGTAGGCTCTAATGTTCTCTTCGAGTAACATCTCAAGAATATTGTATTTATTTTTCCATGTCTTCTTGCATGCATTCTTTGCTTGAACATCTCCTTCAAACATATCTTCTAAATACTTCCATATGGTATATGCTCTATCAATTTTATTGATCTCAGAAAATTCACTGTCAGATAAGGCACTGATTAGGGCTTCTTTGGCAATTGCATTATTGGTAAATGTCTCCTTTTGTCTATTGGTAGCATCATCTTTTACAAGGTCTTTCAGAGATGGAATTACAACTTCTTGTGTGGAAATTTCAAAGATCTCAAAGCCAATACACTGTAGATGTGTTGTCATTTTTTTTTTCTAATCCAGATAATTTTCTCCATCGAACTTAGGGCTTTCTTTTGTGAAGTAAGACATTTGATCTACCTTAAGTTGTTAGGCTTCTTCTCCAAGGCACTTGGCTCTGATACCAATTGTTAGAATAGTCCCAAAGGATAACTGAGAGAGGGGGGGTGAATCAGTTATCAGTAACTTTAGTTCTTTTTACTCTTTTAACTTTAGTATACAACAAAGTAAATGCTTAATCAGATAACACGGTACTCAACACACAATTTGATTATGGGGAAACCAAATGGTAAAAACCTTGGTGGGAATTAGCACCCACAATAAACTATACTTGTTTGTAGTAATCCATGTTAGAAGATATTTCAACCCTGTTAGGAGTTGTACATTACAATGCAATAAGTATAGTGACCTAGTTAAGGGTCGGACCCTATTAGGAGTCTTTTATAAATAACTGTGTTAGGGGTGGTGGACTCACTGTCCAAAAGCTCACTGCTTGATAGTGAAGGCTACAACCTTCTGTATAACAGATATGCACTATATCTAATGATGAACTATAGAGTAGACCTACTATCTTGATCATTTCTAGTGTATTACAATCCTTTACTTCATCTTCACATATACTCTTGATGAATGAACCACATCTTATCTTCTGCTTTGTACTTCTATCTCCTTTTGTATCATTCAAACTTAGCATTCACAAACAAACTACTATAAGTATCTTCTCCAAATTAGGTCATGTCGGCTCTTAGAAACACTTCAAAAAAATCTTAGTTGGCTTAACTAAGCATGCAAGAAATATTAGGTCTACACAAGTCAATGCTAAATAGACACGACGCTTCATTGAGTTGGCTTCACCAAATCAACTCAAACAACACGATCTTGATGTACTATGATAGGCGTGTTTAACCAAAGATAGTTAAATCATAACTAACCATGAATACACACACACATATCTTGAAGATAGGTGCAACACATGAAATATGTTATATACATTGGCCCTAAACAGTTATACTTCCAGAACTGTAACTGCCAATAACAGAATTGCATAACTTTACTGAAACATCATATTTGGGTCTACATGTATGAACATAAAATAATAAACATGTCAACAACATGTATCGATAAATGCAAGTCTTCATGTCATCATTCTAATAAGTACATATAGAATTGTTGCTATGTATTATATGTTGTCATCAATGACAAACATATAATCAATCAACTGCTCAGAATGAAATCTCCAACAAAAGTTTGATAGCATGTTATTGGTGGTTTTTTCCAAATTGGGTTTCCACGTTAAATACTGGTGTCAACTTGTGTGAATGTTTATATTGTGTTTTACTGTTAAGTTTCTACAAGCTGATTACATTTTGACAGTACACTGCATATGTATGTTGTATATGTATGTTGTTTCTTTATGTTATTGTTGTCGAGCAGATCTAAGTTTTTCAAAGTGGTATAAAGTTTAAGTTTGTACATCTAGACCTGAGGATAACTGATTCACCCCCCTCTTAGTTATTCTGAATTCATTCTAACTATATATATATAAATATATATATATATATATATA
>MU228186.1:1756516-1767353 GCA_018584345.1 Thuja plicata | reverse complement strand
CACACACACACACACACACACACACACACACACACACACACACACACACACACATATATTATATATGACAAAAGAATAGACCAGATAAATAATGTGTCTAATAAAATAAGGGTTTGTGTGTGTATGTGGGTGCTAAAAATAAAAACAAAGAAACAAGGAACAAAAAAAATGATAACAAACACATATGTGTGTGTGTATATATATACATATACATATATAATTATAAATACATATATATACATAATGTAGACCTTATGGCAAGACATATTGTCAATTAGTGTCAAAACACTTAGTCATTCAGTGTTGCCCAAGTATTCAGTGTTTCCCGAGTATACAGTGTCGCTCGAGTGTTCAGCATCGCCTGAGTGTTCAACATCACCTGAGTGTTCAACATTGCCTGAGTGACATTTTATCACCCAGATACTCTTTTGGACCCAAGTGACAGTTTGAAGTTGACTTTGCATATATTGTTAAATATAAATTTGTTTATTGCAAGCCGACTTACAAAGTTATTTGTTGGATAAAGATATATATGTAAGATAGTTTTTTTTATCCAATATGAAGAATATATGAGAAGATAATGAATATGATTATGTATACATAAGACATGCAAATGACAGTTTTATTTAAGTACATAAGTATTCAGGACAGGAGAGTCTTATCTATCACTTTTAGGTGATCATTTATATTCAAAGGATCTTATTCAACAATCATAGTTGCACAAAGTAGATCATCAAATGGTTCATTCTCACAGGGGGATCAGAAAAATCCTTTAACAAGGTGGACCTAACAGTGCTTTCTTTAAATCTCTTAGTTGATTTGCATTACTTATTATACTGTACAAAATCCTTTAACAAGGTGGACCTAACAGTCCTTTCTATGCTCCTAACAGGGTAGACCATTAGAAGTGGTCATTGTAATCTCTAACAGGCTAAATTTATACTGCAGTACTAAATCTTGTGGGTATCATCCCCACCCTAGTTTTACTTTCTTTTGGAAGGTTTTTGGGTAACCAAATATTGTGTTATGTATTATCTATGATTCTTTACTTTCAAGTTATATGCATGCAAATAAATAAGTTAATCTAATTGTGGATTAAATGGATTAAGTTTTATTGGTTCCTGATTCACCCCCCCTCTCAGTCACTGGGCACATCATATAATTCCAACAATTGGTATCAGAGTGGTGGTTCTCTTATCAGAAGTTTAACAACTTGAGAAAAGATCAGAGGATATGGAAACATAGAGACTGGAGAAAGCCATTGAGAATGAAAATATAGATCTTAAAGTGGCCATGGATCAAATCATAACACTTAAGGAGCAGCTCTCTCTTTCCCTAAAGAGAAGAAAATAATTAGTAGTGTAGATGAATGAAAATAACTATATAGAAGAAATAATTGAAGAATTTTGCAAATACAGAAGCTCAGAAGAAGCTGATGCAGCCATTGAAGACTTGCTTGCAAAGATTATCACTTTACATGAAGAAGTTAGAAAGTTGAAAAGAGAATAGGAAGTTCACTCAATCAGAATGTGTGAAGTCATGGAACTAAAGAACAAAGTAGAAGATGACATAAATATAGCACAAGAAGATAAAATACTCTTGAGTACAAGATTAGGAGAAAAATAAAAATAATTCCAACACTTATCACTTCAGCAAGCTGATTTGGTAAGTCAACTCAACAATGTAACACAAGAAGTTGTCAATCTAAGGACAGAAAATGAAAGACTGCAGAATGATCTCAATATTGAAAAGAAAACAAATGAAAGTATGATGAATTCACAAACTAGCATGGATCATGGAAACATAACTCAGACATCATGGATAGAATGGATTAGTTTATACTAAACAAGGTGAATCCTCATAGCAAGGAGCTCAAAGGAACAACAAACCTACATGTAATCATTGTGGTAAGATAGGGCATACATCAAATAAATGTTGGAGCAATGGAAAGTAAAAATTTAATGGTAAATGCTACAGTTGCAAAAAACATGGACATAGAGAAAGTGAATGCAAAGAGAAACCTAAGTTTGAAGGAAAATGCTACAAATGCAACAAACAAGGTCATAAATCTGATGAGTATAGAACTAAGAATTGTAATCTTGCTAAACAATTAGCCAAGGAAATTTTTGGTTGGGATTACAACACTTGGTATAGATGTTGTCACTGTGGTGAATATGGACACATTGGTGGAAATTGTATGAAGACTCACTTCATAAAAATAGATCCTACTAAGAGATGCTACGTGTGTAAGCAACTCGGTCATCTAAGTAAGAATTGTATAAATAGAGAAAAAGTTGATACTGGTTTTGAGAATGGTAAATCCAAAGTCTCTGAAATCATAACTCAGATGAGCAAGCAATGGGTAATGAAATCCACAGATAATTCAGATCAAAGCAATTAAGGATCTAATGACACCCTAAATAGTGAGATGGGTGGATCTATCATTACAAAATAGGAAAGTAAGGAGATGAATGGAACTATGCAATACAAGTCATCCTACATCAGTTCCAGATAAGAAATACAGTCCATATGCACATATTGATGCATAAGGACATATTGTGGTTCCACCTGAGTCAGAATGTTAGTTACACCCGACTCACTCTAGCTCACCCAAGTTGAGTCGAGTAGTATTGATAATTGGAAACTTAGTTTCACTCGAGCTTCCGAGTGAATATTGGAGAAACACCTGAGTCACGCAAGCTACTATGTATGAAGCATTTAATGAAATACTCTAATGGTTGAAAATCTCTTATATATGAAGGATTGTAAAGAGTATTAATTACAAAGCTTTCAGTTTACAAGTCAATTCAGAGCCCTTAGCAATTCAGTGTGAATTCGTGATTGAAAGTGGAGTTTGATCATTTCATCTGAGCAATATGGCATCCACTTCTAGTAGCAAGGTCAAGAAAGGTTCTGAGATGCTAGTAAGGAATGCAATTTGTGATCCTCTGGTGTTTAAGCTTCATCTTGTAGTTGCAGAGGAGATAGATCCGATGGGAGCTCATTCCCTAATTCCTCCAAGAGTGTTACTGGTTAATAACATTCGCAACTTCTATCACTACAACATACAAGAATTTGCAACTAGTGAGATGAACCAAGCATATGAGAAATTATGTACCGACGGGTATCTGAAGCCCAAGCATAAGCAATGCAAAACCAAGGGTTTGACACACATCATGCATATGCTGAGGGACTTCTACACAAAATGGATGAGATATGTTCTTATTCATGTTCTTGACATGCAACTATGGTTGGATCATCCTGTGAAGATCACTAAGCGGATAATTCACCGTGTCACCAGGTTCCCTATGCTAGATAAGCCAAAAGCTACCAAAACCCTAAACATGGATGAACTAGCTGAGTTAACTCTTGCCAAGTAGGATGGTAGAGGCATGAGACTCAATAGAGTAATAGATATAGAGATGAAATTTGGCATTCATGTGAAATCCCACAAGATATACAACTTGAGCAGACCCAACAGTGTTGCATGCAAAGCAATTGACCTAGCCTATAAAGTAGTAAAGAAAAATTTGGTATTTAACCTAGCAGAATTGCAACTCACTCAGTTGAGAAGAATATGGAGAGAATCCGAGCATCCAAAACCAATTCATGTAAGTTAGGTTCTCTTCTAATCTGCATACTATTTTATGTTGAGAAGTTCTTTTCCTCCAAAGTAACAGTAGCATGGAAGAAGGATAGACCAATCATCCATCAAATTAATGAATTCATAGCCGAGTTTGGAGATAAATTTGATAGTATTATGGATGGATACTTTGAGATTTTCAAATAGAAGATGCATAGTATATATAGAATTCCCAAACAACTAGTTGAGAAGTACAAAGATGAAATCTATTTTCTAGTTGATTGTCATAAAGTGTATATACAAGCAGTAAAGCCTAGGGTTGCATGGGTACAACCCTTGCCATATGAAGTTAACAATGATGCCACTAAAGATATAATAGAGGCTCTTGTGAATGAACTTGTCAATTAAAATGCACCTTAATTTGGAACATATGAGGAAGCAAAGAGCAGGATATCTTTGGAGATTGAGATTCCTAAGATATTGAAGAGAGAAAGGAAGAGACTTGATACATTCAAGAAGAAGTATGTCAAGACCTCCAACTCTCCTACCATCTTTGAGAGTAAAAAGGACATAGTTAAAATAGAGGATACATATAAGATAGAGGAAATTGAATTTGAAAAGGAAGAAATTGATACTAAACCTCTACAAAAGAAGAGGAAGACAACACCTAGACAGAAAAAGGAAAAAGGAACTACTCCTATTGTCACCCTGAGGAGATCAAGGAGAAAAATTATACTAAGTGATGATGAGGATGATGATGAGGAAGACATTGTGGTCTTCACTAAACCCACACCCACACTTGATCAAAATACTAGTAAAATTGGCCCCTATTTTTGACAAAAATTGGCCGAATTATCTACGCAGATTGGTTAAAAGACCCACAAATTACTTTGTCAGTATTTTTATCATCGAAAGATTGACACATTCTTGTTAACATAAAAATTTATACACAAACTTGGTCGAAATTAGCATATTCAAACACACACATTATTCATCAAAATGTTCGAAAAGTTTCAACCAAATTTAGTCAAAATGTTTGAAAAGTTTCGACCTGTGTTTGGTCAAATTTTTTTGACCAAATCTAGTCAAAATGTTTGAAAAGTTTTGACAAAGAATGATCAAAACATTTCAACCAAACACTTTTTGTTTTGACTAGGATGCCAAACCCACAACACAATCTTTCAACACAGAATGGTTGAAATATTTCCACCAAACTCTTTCTATTTCGACCAGGATGCCAAACCCACGACGCAAGCTTTTCGACACATAATGGTCGAAACATTTTGACTAAAATATTTTTGTTTCGACCAGTGAATGTCAAAATTTTGACAAAAATTGAATTTTAAAAAAAAATTCTAAAACCAAATAGCCTCAATTTTGGTACTCGGCTTCAATAGAAGATGGACCAATAACAAATTTCTTCTTGCTCTCTAACAAACAAGTCTTGAACCAAGTGAGAAGATATAAGTTCATGAATTCAACTTATAGCTTATCACTTGGTTCAAGACTTGTTTGTTAGAGAGAAAGAAGAAATTTGTTATTGGTCCATCTTCTATTGAAGCCGAGTACCAAAATTGAGGCTATTTGGTTACAAAATTTTCTCATTGAGTTTGGTATTCAATCTAAACAACCATCAATCATATTTTGAGACAATCAATGTGCTACTCAAATCTCATGTATCCCAATCCATCATCAAAGGACCAAGCATATTGACATCTAGATACACTACATTGGGGAACTCATTCATGGACAAGTCATTAGTCTACTATTGCCTAACATCCAAGCAAGTTGCCAATATTTTTACCAAAACCTTTGAGTAAAGAAAGTATTCTTATTTGTTAACTTTGTTGGGGGTGTGGGAGGCTTCATCTTGTGGGGGGAATACCTGGTATTTCCTTACTCTCAAGGTCCTTTCTCTCTCCATTTGGAGGGAGAGGGGTCAAAGCTATTCTAATATTGTTTTATTAATAAATTTAAACAAACAACCATCCACAGGTTCAAAGTCAAGGCTATACCTAGCCCCAACCAATACCTCCAAGGAACTTTGGTAAGGATGTAACATAACATTATCATAACCATGTATGGAAAAAATTAATGCTAGACTTGAAAAGTAGAGAAAACTATCTTTTTTTAGTATACTCTTTGGAAGGCCTATGGAAAGTAGATACAGACAAGGGCCTTAAAGCATGTTTTTGTACCACCTAATTGGGAGGGTATCAAAGAGGAATCCAAAATAAATAAGAGATGGAATCACATGTTCAAACACTTAAAAACATCATTGAATGCTCATCCACATCTTAGTTTGTCAATAGAGCCATTTTACCCATCCTAAGATTCAATGTTTGCTTTCTTCAACATTGAGGAAGACAATCCCCCACTTTTCAAGCCCATTTTGCAAGTTTCTTGAATGCCATCATGACCGTGTTAGGAAGGAGACAAATTTTGTTTCAATGTATGCATACAAATAAACTCTCCAAACAAAAGTTTAGTTTCCATGGCATCACACCACAATTCCTTCTTAAGATAAACCACATATACCCCAATGACATGTTGAGTTTAATCTATGTGTGTATCTATATATCAATTAATTTGTTTCATTGGTTTATTCACTAAATGTATTTGGCACACCATGACCTAGCCATTTACCTTCAAAATATAATATACTGATGAAAATGACAAAACCAAGCAGCATGAATGTACTCATCATGAACATATTCATCAACGTTAACAAGAAAGTAAAAATTTCATGATTCTTTATGTGGAACAATTACCTTGTTACAAACTTACAGAGAATTACAACTGCTTGAAAAGAAACCATGGCATACATAGCATGATTCCAACACATAATTAATTGCTTGAATTGACAGCACAAACTGATAGCCAATTGGCACAAGATGCATATTACATTGGGTGTAAGGTGCATATTACATCGGGCATAGTTTTGTTGCTATGACATTATTGTAGATAAAATATTGAGTCAAAAGTTATGTCTCCTTTGTCAATGGAGATTGAAATATAAAATAGCAGAACAAAACCAAATCTACCACAAATACATGATTCACCAGTTAAGAGTGATATTTAGTTGCATTCCATAAACTTCTATTCTTGGGATCTATTTATTAATATGCTATAAACATATAATAACAATATGTAGATTATAGCTATCAGAATCTAACTTAGACAAGGTATACATACACAAGCTCACAGTCTTTGAGACATATGCCCTTTAAGAAACTTTTTGGCATATCTGATCTGCAGATGTACTCTCAAATATCTTGTCAGCATTGCCAACTTCAAATCCATCCCACCTATGGCACTCCAAGAACTGTAAAGTGAAACAAGAGTCAGAACCAATAGATTTTGATCTGATTGACTTATTTCTAACACCCCACCTATAAATAACATCAAGTACCTTGGATGTATAAATGAATTCAATAAACATAAATTTTTGACATTAGGGGAAAGTTGACATACCAAGGGAAAGAAATCAGGACCAAGCATGATATTAGAATATCTTATGTCTCGATGCACAATGGTGCCTTCACCACATTCCTCGTGTAAATACCTCAGTCCTTTGGCAACCCCTATTGCAATCCTTCGCCTCGCTTCCCATGACAATAGCTTGGGACAAGAAAGGTGGTGATCAAGCCATCCATTAGAGGCATATTCATAAACAAGGGTAGGACTCAATTTATCATTGCAAAATGCCAACAGAGCTAAGATATTCCGATGGTGAGCCACTTTTACAAAGTCCATTTCAGTCTTGAAATAGGTCTCAAAAGAGCAGGCCTCAAACTTCTTCACCATGACATTATATTCAGAACACCCATCCTCATTTAGAATTCCCTTGTATAACTTCCATATTMTATTTTRRGTAAATAAGTCATCATTTGTTACTTTGGTTATTTCATCAYAGGAGARCTCTYGTKGAGGACACAATGTGGCCTTGACCTTCTTTYTRCAATCACAACCACAACAAGTTTTACTAACTTTCTCCTCTTTTTTTGATGGAGTTTGCAGAGCACTACTAAAAGTTTTGGAGTCATGAGTGACACCAGCTCTTCCATTCATATACACATCAATTGGGACTCCAATGGATGGCCTGCTCTCCATTTGTCTATTGGCTTGAAAATCTCCAGGGAAGGAGGTAATTATATATGATTTCATGACAAAAATCTGCCATTATAATGAAAGTCATTGCTATGCCTTGGCTATGTACTATTGATTGTTTCTCTCAGTAGTAATACATTGTTCTTTGTGTGTTGCTACAGTGTAAGACATCAAGGCTTCGATAATCACTATTCCCTTATAGCATTTCATAGCATAACTTTAAATAATACTATTTATTGGCATTACTAGAGTTGTTGGTATTAGTTATTTGAATCCACACTTTCATCTTGTTTGTTGCTTCTCATTATGCATTCTGGTTCACCGATGTCATTATTTAACATCCTTATGCTGAAATTGTTCTTGTAGTGGTAACAATAGTGTCACTTTTCATTATACTTGTTGATATTAGATCCTATGATTGTCATAATTCTGTCAACATTTTCTCATTTTGTAAAATATTTCCATGATGAGAACATTCAAATGTGATTTCTCTTAGCACTGAAATCCATTATTATCATGTATCTGCCTTTATAGCAGCCTATCAATGTGTTAAATTTTTTTTTACTCTTACTACTCTTAAACCATATGATGTATTTGTTATTGTAATATCTGTAAACTGTGCTCTGAATGACCAAAAATTCTATCTTACAAGCTTGTGAGTTCTCTCAATGACTGATATTGATATCACAGTGAGTACTTTTGTAGCATATATTCTTGTCCAGTAACATAGTTATTTTCAGAATTTCCATGCCCAACATAACACAAAGCGCCGCATTCATAGCGATTTTCATCAATGTTCCTTAGACTCTTTTATCTTTGATTTTTTTATGGATCAAAATGTATTTATTTTTCAATAGAACTGATATATCCCTTCACTATAATGACACATGACTATATTCCAAATATTATTATTTTTTTCATTATTGGCATTGCCTTTCCTTATGAGCTTCTATGTTTAATATATGACACAAGGAAACCCTCTTTGTGGCTATGAGCTCCATGATGGTTCCATTTATGGACACTTTTCAAGTACTAATGTATTGAAAGTTGTAACTAAATGATACAATTTGTGTGAGTTAGATTTTCATAACAAATGAACCTTTGGGATGTTTTCTGGTCTGAATTTTAAATTGCTCTATTGCTATGAGATATTCTGACATCTAATATTGACTACTTAGAACAAAAAGGAATCATCTAATTTAGAATAGGGTGAAGAGAAACATTTGCAATAAAATGGGCAGTCAAAAGAATCCATGAATGATCATCTCTGATCTGTCAACAAGAACCTTTGGCAAAGTCATTAATACTTTCTTCAATTGTTTCTTTATTTCTTTCTAAGTATTGATTCATGCAATAACTGTCATTGACTAGAAGTGCAATCTATTGATGGTTGCATGTATGATAATGGAAGTGCCAAACTCAAAAGAAAAGCATACAGGTAGAAACGATGCTAAATCTATAGCTAAAATAGGCTACATAAAGAAAACCAAAAGTTTGAATTCCTTGTATATACTAGTTAGAGGTTTTCTTACCCTGATATGGTGCATTGGATATCTCTGATTTTTGGCACTAAATTATTTGTGTTGCTTGTGAGCTTGATTGTGAGCTTGATTGTGATTGTTGTTCTGCATAACATCTAACATTCTGAAATGGAAAATTTAGTTATAACTAACATCCTACTGTGCTGCTAGGCTCAGTAACAACTGACATTTCCAAAGCTCAAAAAAATAACAGACAAATGGCATTGAGATTTCAGAATCCAAATTTGAGTAGCAAAGCCTAAAATAAATAAGTGAATATACCAGAACAAGAGATAAATTAAAAATCTACTAACCACAACCGAACAGGTCACTGGAGTGGATGATGCTGAACAACAAGCCTGACCAGCTGGTTCATAATTCTTTAGCATAGGCTTCCATCTTTTTGATTATTTTTGATTGAACACTAGATTATTTTTTGATATTGGACTGCTAAAACTTGTACAAACCCCAATGTGCTTAAGAATTGCCTGAGGAAACCTATTCATGGTCACACCTAAAACATTTGAATAAAGTAATTTAATAAGAATATTCCCTTCAATAATATCCAAGAACCCTTCTCCTCACTCAATGTTCCAAATACAAACCCTAGTAGTTGTTCAAAGTCAACTGAAAAATATTATATCATAAGAAAACAAAAATTTAAGCTTCAAGAGGGAGATCAAGAAATACCTGTTTGCAGACCCATCTGATACAACAATACTGTTAGAGGGATTGGCTTCTATTGGGTTTTTTCTTTTATTCTCCTTTTGCCTTTTCTTCTTCTATCTTTGTTTTATATCATGAGAAGTCAAATCAATAGAAGCAATGTTTTGTTCCATTGACGAATAATTTTTAGCCTTAGAATCCCAAGTTTGAGTCACAGAGGTTTGTGCAATGTATGACCCTTGCTTAGGTGGTTACAACTTATTTCCAGCTAGAATTTCTAAAATCACTTGGGATCGCCAGGCAACAACTTATTTTCTTCTCTTTTTTTCCAAAGATGATACTTTCTCCATTAAATCATGTTACAAATCTGCAGCCAATAAGCATCATAATAAATGTCTCATCAGAGCCGTAAAACTTGGATTATAACAACATATAATGCAAGGGAAAAGCAATGAAGGAAACATAAAAACAAAGATACCTATTGAGAAGACAATGGTGATTTGTAAACAAAGAAAAAATGACAACAAAATTTGCATTAAATAATAATGATCTTCACTAGGTAGAAATATTCCATACTTCTAATCAAGACAATGAACATAATAATATATTATAACAATGAGTTCAAAACGTGTAGCAAGATACAATGACATGACTGTTATAAAAAATTTAATGAGAAAAAAAGGACAATGATCAATAGATACAATGAAAGCAATGACATGTCACTGTCATAAAAGGTATGGATACATTTCTATATAAGGACAATTGAAGATCATAAAAACTGTTTCATATGTCATAGCATTAATGATATTCATTGAAAAAATTGGCGCACTATTCCTTGTGAAGAATTGAGAAATGTTACAGCTATGATCACAAAGGTATAAGATCAAGGTGATAGAGGAACATTGCTACACGAAGAACATAGCATATCAAATGGAGACAAGTATGGAATGCATGCATA
>MU228186.1:1678852-1696776 GCA_018584345.1 Thuja plicata | reverse complement strand
ACCAAATTGATCCATATTGCCATCGGGTTCTAGTTCCTACTTTCTAGGCCTTGTAGCCTTTTTGCACAATTAGCCCTCCTAGTTTTTAGGAAACCTTAAAAATAGAAAAAATCTCTCAAAGGACCCCATGATATTTTTTGATATTATTTAGGTAAGGCAAAAACCCACAAGGAATTTCTAGGTCCCTTAGCTTGGAACTATCCGTACACCCTGTTATCAAAAAATGGCACAAATCTTATTTTTAGACCAGTTTGGAGTCTTGGGCTTCAAAACTTGTCTTCTTGGATCTTTTGGCACTCCTCCACCTTAAGAAACACCTGAAAAACATCACTCAACATGTCCATGGCCTTCTTGGCTCATGAGAACACCCCCTGCAATTTTTAAACCAATTGTCACTTGCTTCCTCTAACCGGGCTATGAGTTTAGCTCGCCTAGGGCAAGTGATTAAAAATACATGCCAGCACTTTGAGAGATCCTCCTTCCATAGAATGGTAGATCCATGGACCTAGTCCCCATTCCGAGATGGCCATATAGAACCAACAGTGGGAAGTGGAGTTAGGTCCACATCTCTGCCCCTTGCTCAAAACGGGACAGCAAACAGTCCCAAACTGAAAGAATTTTTAAACCACAAACAAAACACAACTACAAAACAAATTAATGAATGAAAAAGCTTGGTAACATGCAGAAAAACAACCTCCAATGATCACAGATTTAATTTCAATCCATTCAATACAAAAACAACACCAAAATGCTTCAAATCTGCTATTTTTTCTAGAAAACCTTTGGCTCCGAGATAACAGTCCGTACAAATGAATTCCTCCCCTCAAAAATTAGGGTTTTTCCACCTTATATCCCTTAGATACACATGTCTCCACCCTCCTATGGGTTAAAACTTCTTAAAACATCGATTTCCTTTAGACAACAAAATGTTGTCAGCAACTTTGAAAAGTTGCTAATGTTGCATAGCAACATTTTTCATTTTTTAGCCAATAACACTTTGTAAGTGTTTCCTTCACCAACATACCTTATCTAACCTTAGTTAGACCACCTAGGGTATCTATGGACCCTAAAACCTTCTATGAAATCATCCCAACATTTGATGACATCATCAAGTACACCACATTTAAATGGATCCAAAAAGAGCTATTTACACAAGAAAAGAAGCACAAAATGAAAACAACCTAAACTACTCTTGGTCAACATGACCTTATATATTTACATTGCCCTACTAGAGGGTCTTACATACACTAGAACACCAAAATGACAAGAGAAAACCATATTTTCTTGGCATCTCCAGGGTGATCCATCACCATAGGGCTAGGGTGATTTTTACAGTAAGGATGTACAGTTTATGAATGGAGTGTAGGGTGAGGGGTAGGATTAGTATCATCTTAATGGTTAGGGTTAGGGTTAGGGTTAGAGTTAGGGTTAGGGTTAGAGTTAGGGTTATAGTGAATTTTATGGTTTGGATGTACAGTTATGGGTTTGGGTTAGGGTTAGAGTTAGGGTTAGGATGTACGATTTAGGAATAGGGTATAGGTTAGGATTAGTATCATTTTAATGGTTAGGGTTAGGTTTACAGTTAGGTTCATGGTAAGGGGTGTAGGGTTAGGGTTGGGGTTATAGTTAGTGTTGCAATGATTTTTACAATTAGGATGTATAGTTATGGGTCTCGATTAGGTTGGAGTTAAGATTAGGGTTAGGGTTAGAGTTATGGTTAGGGCTAGGGTGATTTTCACAATAAGGATGTACAGTTTACAAATAGGGTGTAGGGTGAGGGGTAGGATTATTATCATCTTAATGGTTATAGTTTGGGTTAGGCTTAGGGTTAGGGTCAAGGTTAGGGTTAGGGTTAGGGTTAGAGTTAGGGTTATATTGACTTTTATGGTTTGGATGTACAGTTATGGGTTTGGGTTAGGGTTAGAGTTAGGGTTAGGATGTATAATTTAGCAATAGGGTGTAGAGTGAGGGGTAGGATTAGTATCATCTTAATGGTTAGGATTAGGTTTACAGTAAGGTTCATGGTAAGGGGTGTAGGATTAGGGTCATGATCATGGTATGATTAGGGTGTACATTTTAGAGTTAGAAGTAGGATTATGTTAATAATTATGGTTAGATTTAGGGTTAGGGTTAGGGATAAGGTTAGGGTTAGAGTTACAGTAAGATTAGGGTTTAGGTTTATGTCATTATTAGGTTAGGTTAGTCTAGAGTTTGGCTACGAAGTTATGATTAGGGTTTAGGGTTTAGATTTATGATTAGGCTTATGATTAGTATCATAGGTAGTGTAACATGTAGTGTTACGGTTCAAGTTCATAGTGGACTCATAGTTAGTACTTAATATAGTTAGGATTACAATTAGGGTTACCCTTAGGATACTAGGTAGTACTTAATATAGTTAGGGTTATAATTACTATTAGAATTATACTTTTAGATCAAACTTATTATGGTAGGTTTAGTTGAAGTTTAGGATGTCTGTAAATATTATTGTTACATTAGATATAATTACGATGCATATTATCACTACGATTAGGATTATGGTTAGAATTTTTATATGGGTTTGAGAGAAAATTGAGTGCCTCACATACTAAACCCATATGTCCATTGTAATTAAAAGCATCCTTTTTATGGCACAGGTTGGGATTATGATTAAGGTTAGAATCTATATCATAGTTACTATTATAGTTAAGGTTAGGGTAAAGGTTTACGTCATTGTTAGTATTATAGTTTGGATTAAGGTTTAGGATTAAGATTATTGATGTGATGAAAATATACATTAATGACTAAGGTTAGTTTTAGAATTATGTTAAAGGATTATGATTAGGGTTAGTATTTAGATTACAGTTTGTTTTGGGTTCATATTAGGGTATACCTAATGTTAATGTTAGAGTGAGGGTTAGAATAAAGTTTACAATTAGAGTATAAGGTTGAGGTTAGGGTTAGATTTTTGGTTATGGTTAGGATTTAAATTTATTGTTAGAATTATGATTCTCTCTCTCTCTCTCTCTCTCTCTCTCTCTCTCTCTCTCTCTCTCTATGATGCAGAGCATCCATCATAACCAACAACTTAGGATCCCAAGTTCATGATGAGATCCAAACAACAACATAATTTCTTCACTTTCTTAGAGGCATACATATTCATCCATAACACGTTCACTAACAATCAATCATAATCATCCACCAAATACCATTATCAAATATTCTCCATAGATATTAGACCATTATATGTCTAGGTACATCTCTAATTCATAAGATATGAATCATTTAAATCTTTCATCTATCCATCTCTTGCAAAAGAAAACCAATAATTATCCAATTATCAAATTTACTGTATTCTGGTCACAAAAAATACAGTCATAAATAGTAATCAATAACTCCAGAAATATTCATAACTACACCAATCGCTCCAATTAGATTCTATAATGACTAGTTTTAGAAATATTCTCCAAGTTATAGGAAGATCCAATTGTTAAAATAAAAGTTATGATGATTTTCCCAAGACTGGTCGTCTTGAATCAGGGTTTTGGGCAGTTACAAACGGTTTTCACCAAAACCCTCATAACTTTCTCAAAACTTAATGAAATCAACTCAAATCAAAAGATATGGAAATATTATTCAATGTAATACTGTATCATGATAAAAATACACTTGTTTCTAGACTTTAAGTGTCCGTACAAGGCCTTGAAACAAGATGGAAAACTTCCAAAACCACAAAACAATAGATTAAAACAATGCAAATATGATACCAAAATATCTTTGATGCTTTCCAATGCCTTCTCTAGATTTACATCCTCCTATGAACGAAAATTATAGAGGCTTTTTTAGCCTTTACATCTTCATATGGAATTTAAAACTACCCAACTTCCTCTTATGACCATTGAACTTTCGATTTTTGCCTTTTACAACTTTTGAAAAGTTGCACTGTGCAAACTTTTATGCAATCTTTGCACCTTTAATAAAAATCACTCAAAATCTTGCAAGAAC
This sequence comes from Thuja plicata, assembly GCA_018584345.1. NCBI lineage: Eukaryota > Viridiplantae > Streptophyta > Pinopsida > Cupressales > Cupressaceae > Thuja > Thuja plicata. The sequence continues at coordinate 1,692,795 of MU228186.1, read as the reverse complement.
CTTCAAAACCTATTAAAATGGATTAATAATTATATTTTATCACCATTTTATCCCTACGTGGATCTTTTATACAATTTTTACCAAATGACTAACTCAAGACCCTACTAGGACAATTTGGACAACTCATTACAATGGGCTCTTTTAGCCTTACATATTGATTCATATTGATTCAAAATGACATTAAAAATGAAAATATGATTGAGTTTACTTATTAATTGAGTTTCATCCTCATACATACTCATATCATTCTTTTGTGCTTGGTGCTCCTGCACCATACTCCCGACCTTGAAAAGTTTTCAAGTCCCTTGGAAATATGGATGAGACAACCTGCAAGAAAAATTTGGACTAAAAATTGTATCTTTCCCTTTGTATTATCATTCTTTTATCCTCTTTATTATGCTGCTATCTTCCTCCAAGAAATATCTTTTTGACTCCTACCAATGGAGTTTGTAATGGCTACCATCAAGGTGCTGCTCCAAACTCAAGTTCACTCCTCCATGCTACTCCATAACCAACAACCTATGCCCCTCACCTGGAAGTCCCTTCCATGCCGCTCTCCCCAGTCTATTGGAAACACACAATGGACCATCCTCTTTGGCCCTAGATCATCTCCTATGATCCTCTTGGTAGACCTCCATGTCCACCCATCTGCAGCGAGTGAACATACACCTGCAACCATGAAACTTACCAATAAGAATCAACATACCAAACATTGCCTGGTGTAGATTGCCTTCCATCTACACACTTAGAATCTTCTGAGCTTTGATACCAATTTGATGCAATCATCCATCATAACAAAAAACTTAGGATCCCAATTTCATAATGAGATCCAAACAACAACATACTTTCTTCACTTTCTTAGAGGCATACATATTCATCAATAACATGTTCACTAACAATCAATCATAATCATCCATCAAATACCATTATCAAATATTCTCCATAGATATCAGACCATTATATGTCTAGATACATCTCTAATTCATAATATATGAATCATTTAAATCTTTCATCTATCCATCTCTTGCAAAAGAAAACCAATAATTATCCAATTATCAAATTTACTGTATTCTGGTCACAAAAAATACAGTCATAAACAGTAATCAATAACTCCAAAAATATTCATAAATACGCCAATCAATCTAGTTAGATTCTATAATGAATAGTTTTAGAAATATTCTCCAAGTTATAGGAAGATCCAATGGTTAAAATAAAAGTTATGATGATTTTCCCAAGACTGGTCGTCGTGAATCAGGGTTTTGGGCAGTTACAAACGGTTTTCACCAAAACCATCATAACTTTCTCAAAACTTAATGAAATCAACTCAAATAAAAAGAAATGGAAATATTATTCAATGTAATACTGTATAATTATAAAAATACACTTTTTTCTAGACTGTACATGGCCGTACAAGGCCTGGAAACAAGATGGAAAACTTTCAAAACCATAAAATAATAGATTAAAACAATGCAAATATGATACCAAAATATCTTTGATGCTTTCCAATGCCTTCTCCAGATTTACATCCTCCTATGAAAGACCATTATAGAGGCTTTTATAGCCTTTAAATCTTCAAATGGAAGTTACAACTACCCAACTTCCTCTTATGACCATTGAACTTTCTATTTTTGCCTTTTACAACTTTTGAAAAGTTGCATTGTGCAAACTTTTATGCAATCTTTGCACCTTTAATACAAATGACTCAAAATCTTGCAAGAACCTTCCAAACCTATTAAAATGGATTAATAATTATATTTTATCACCATTTTATCCCTACATGGATCTTTTATACAATTTTTACCAAATGACTAATTCAAGACCCTACTAGGACAATTTGGACAACTCATTACAATGGGCTCTTTTAGCATTACATATTGATTCATATTGACTCAAAATGACATTAAAAATGAAAATATGATTGAGTTTACTTATTAATTAAGTTTCATCCTCATACATACTCATATCATTATTTTGTGCTTGGTGCTCTCTCTCTCTCTCTCTCTCTCTCTCTCTCTCTCTCTCTCTCAGTATTGTTTTTTGTATTAGGGTTTTTATTAAGGTTAGGATTTAATGTTATAATTAGGAATTTTTTAGGATTAGGATTATCATTAGGGTTACTTAGATTTACTATCAATTATTTTTAGGAGACTCTATTAGAAAAGATCTAAAATTAAAAAATTTCTTAATTAATTAATCTTGATTTATGCTTGATATTCCTTATTATGAATATGATTATGAATTGCTCAATAATTTTTTTTTTAATTTATGGAGTGGAGATTATATTTGAAAAAGTCTTTAAATACCTCACATTATTTGTAGAAGTTTTAATTTATCTCTAATTTTATTGGTGGATCCTATACTCACTCTTACACAGTAATATATTGGGAATTTAAAATAACAATATTTTATTTATTATAAAATTATTTTAAAATAAGAAAAAATTAAAATGACAATAATTATATTTAAATATTTGATTAAATGTGAGTTAGTAGAGGATTCTATCTCTCATTTTATAGCACATATATTGGGAAATGAAAATAGCAACTTTTTATTTATTGCAAAATAAACATTCCAATATTTTACTATATTTTATTATATTATGTAATCATATAGAAATAAAGAAAATAACAATAGAAATAATTGTCAACCTCCTAGGATTTGCAGTAGATTTCCTACCATCTGTATACCTTGGAATCCCATTCTTTATGGGGGAAAACAAAGTCAGCTATTGGACACCTATCATTGAAAGGATCAAATCCAGAGTATTAGCATGGAAAGAAAGGTGGTTGTCACTGTCAGGAAGAATTCTACTTATCAAATCAGTCCTATGAGCTATCCCTAATTACTATTTATCAGTTCTCAAAGTGCCTCCATCGGTTATTCAAACAATTCATAAAATGCTAAGAGAATTTCTATGGACTGGTAACATGAATGGAGAAAAGAGAATCCCCTTGGTCTCTCTTGAGAAGCTGACACAAGTAAAGCAGCTTGGAGGAGCAGGGATACATGATCTACAAAAATGAAATCAAGCATTTGGGGGAAAATTAGTTTGGCAAATGTATACCAAACTGCATAACATTTGGTGCCAAATTATGCAAAAGAAGTATTTAGATGATAATAATCCAACCAGAATTCTCACTGTATTAGATCCCCCTAAAGGTTCAGCCACTTGGGACTTCATGATTTCTTCTAGAGAAATAGTATGCAACTTCATTACTTGGGAAGTAAACAATGGTCTATCAGTTAAATTATGGCGTGATTCATGGAATGGTGCACCACCTTTAATTCAAAGGAATGATATAGAGACCATTGTTGCTACTTCAGAAAATGTTTGGGGTACCTATTTAAGTGACTATGTATTAGCAGTATGTTTATATTCAAGAAAGGTGATATGGAAAGATCCTCATGAGCTTTCCTTATCCCCTCAAGAGATTCAATGTTTGGAGAAAATCTTCTCACAAAATTTAGTCTACCTATCAAATTTGGAGGATAAATTGATCTAGGCTCCGGGGTCAGATGGTAAATTCACCATCAAGGATGGGTACAAGCTTATCCAATAGAGAGATGCAAACATAAAACCATCCCGTGCCTACACTTTCTACTGGAACCAACTGACTCTTCCCAAGGTAGGCTAATTTGCATGGTTAGCATTGAATAACAGGGCTCTAACTAGTGAGTGGTTACACAGACTCAACATAGCTCAACCTTTTAATTGCCTTCTATGTGATAATCAACAAGAAGATATAGATCACCTATTCCTAAATTGCCAATTTGCACAGGACTGCTGGTTTTTTGTCCTCGAAAAGTTACACTATTCTACACCACTTCCATGCAAGCTTTGGGATCTATTTGAGTCATGGCCACAATTATACTCTTCTTCCCTCTTCTTTTCTATTTGGAAGTGCATACCAGTGTTAGTGGTGTGGGCAATATGGTGGGAGAGAAACAAAAGAATTTTCTGCAGAACTTCCTCGTCAATTCAAGCAGTTACAATTCAACTAGAGAGATTGATATCTAAAATAGTTAATGCTAGTCATAGTAAACTTAAACATAATCTAGTTATGACTTCGTGGGATTCATCTATGCTTCGAGAATGGAAACAAATCCATGCACCTTTTGGTTGGTGCCTCCAAACAACATCTAATAAGGTTCATGATAGAGCCTTAGTCAAATGGATACCGCCATCTAAAGGGGTTAGTAAAATAAATTTTGATGGCTCCTCAAGAGGTAACCCGAGAAATTCTAGGGCTGGTGTATGCATTTGGGATCACCAAGGTTTATTATTAGCAATAAAATGTTGCCCACTCCCATTCGGAACAAATAATATGGAAGAGGCCTAGGCATTATTTGAAGGATTAATAATGGCTAAAAATGGCGGGTTTCACCAGATCCATATAGAAGGTGATTCGATGATTATAATTTCAGCATGTATCAATTGAGTATCTCATAATTGGAGACTCACATGCATTCTTCAGCAAATTTGGCAATTATTAGACTCATTTCAAGAAGTTCAGATTTCACATACTTTGTGGTAGGGCAATCAATTAGCAGATCATTTGGAAAATAAAGGATGTGATGGGCATGAGGAAGTGTCTTTTAATCCCGACGCAATCTTAAAATAGGATGCCAAACTACATTAAATTTTCAACTTGGACAGGTCAGCATATGATTGATTTTCCTCCAATGTGCGGATGTGATGCTTGTCATTGTACAGATTTGCAATTGGGACTTATTGCTTGGTGGATGCTATTGATAGCGCATCAGTGATCCACATGGCTCTACTTCTGAATATGTGTGCTAGTGCAGAAAGCTGTTATTTCAATGAGTGTGTAACTTTTTAGATTCAAAATCCTGCATTAGCATGCCATCACTCATCATTCAAAGTACATGGTCTTAGTTGGCCCGCAAGCTGATAATTAAATGAAATGTGTGATTGCATGACACACACCCTATTTTATAATGTGCCTTGTACTTATCATACTTCAACAACAGATTGTGGGAGATTTTCCATTAATTGGCATGAAACTCAAATGTTCACTTGCGGTCTACAAATACCCTGCTCTCCCAATCAGACTCTCGCATTGCTTCTTGAGTGTTTATACAGTGCAGATACTTTTTGTGAGTGTATACTACTATGATTGGAGCTTTCCTCCTGCCAAACTTGTGGAGATCTTCATGATGAGCTCCTGCCTAGGAATTACAGGGTCTACATCCCCCTGCAGGATTCTGAGCTCCCGTTCCCAATCAGAATTAATGATCCAGAGGTTGAACAAGTTTTTATCTGTAACTCCATGCTACATTACAGGGCTGTTCATCGATTTATTGGTGAAAATGTGTTGTCTCCAAGGACAAAAATAGTGGTATTTCCTTCTTAGTTTGGTCTGCCAAAATTATGGGGACTTTCTTGCTCTAATGTATCACCCTCCAAGGATTCGTGGTTTGCATGTGCAAACCCAATTGTAAAAATCAATATATTTCCTAACTTGTATACGACTATGATCCCAGGGTTTCTTCCTAGTTCTTCCACGGGGGAGTCATTGAATCAGTTTATATTAATATAAATATGGTGGATACCGCACTTTGGCTTAAAAAAAATAAATAATTGTATTAGATCTTAAATTTTATTTTAGGGTAGATACTATCTCTCATTCTTATATCTCAGACTTTGAGAAACCAAGATAGCAGCCTTCTATTATATCATATAAATTATTTATGAAGAAATAAACTTAATTAAAATGGAAACAATCATATTGGATCTTATCTTTGATTTTATACACCTAAGTTATTGGGAATTGAATGTAGCTAACCTTTTATTTATTGGAAAATAAAAATAACAATAATTTAGAAACCATAAAATATAAAATAGTAACAATTGTATTCTATCTTTATCTTTGATTTAGTGGTGGATTCTATCTTTCATTCTTACATATCAATATTAGAAAATAAAAGATTATTTTAATAAGTTTCTAAATTAAATTTGATTTGATTAACTAAGTGTATGAAATAGTATTTCTTACTAAATTATATTTTTTTAAATTATACCTCATTATCTCTACTTTACATTATATAATAGTTTTTGTGCTCTAAAATTTCTAGAAATTACAAAGTTCTTTTTCCATGCGGACTATTCTATCGATACGTTTAGGTTCATGCACATTCAAATTTTCCTCTCTTTATATTTACATATGTGAACTCAATGCGGTGGACAGTATAAGTTAGCTTCCAAGGGAAAAATTCAAATACAAAATTGCAGATGTGAGGAGAAGACTAGGGTACCCTAGCCCTAAACCATTCTGAGAAGCATCTGGATTGCAATCAATTTTCCCATGGGAGTCTCTACTTCCATCACCCACTTTAACACAATGTCCACCACCATTGTCCTCTTACTCTTCTCCCTCTCTTTTACTCCAACTCTCCCACATATCTTCCCTCACAAACCCGCTAATTATGTGACCCCAGTACACCACATGCTCTCCACAAAAGTCATCCACGAATCCTCTGTCGCAACGTAGGCCTTCTCCCTCCCATCCAATTCATTCACAAATACAATACCATTTTTGTCGGTGTTGAGATCCGTGTTGTGGCTGTATAGACGCCTCTTAGTGTAATTAAGATAGACAAAAATTTAAAGTGGTAAGTGAGAGGATAAGTGTAATTAATGTTTGAACGGAAAAAAATCTATCATATGTGAAAATAAATTGATCTTTGTGTAGATAAACAATAGATGTATAAAGATAACTGAGTGGATATGTGTAATTAATGTTTAAACTAGAAGAATGTGTCTTAACATGTTTGTGTATGAATAAGAGAATGAATAAAGACATCAAAATGTACACAAATGAATAAATTAAAAATAAGATAGTAGATCTTGTTTTGTACAACATGATGCTATTTTTCAATAATATACAAAATAACATAAATATACAAATTTTATTGTTACAATACTATAACTCTATGTTTATTAATTATTAAATATAAAAAGCTACATTAATAAAGTTGTTATAAAAAATTTCCCTTCAACTTTTAAAAGAGGTTAATTGTCAACACTCCTTAAAGAAAGTTTGTTAACCATATCCCATCCTCCTTTATACATCAAACTACTAGTAAGAAATCTTACATTGAAAAGAGTTTGAATATAAATTAAGAGTGTTTTTTTCTATTTCATAAACTAATTCATCTTTTGAACATCATTAAAATCAATCATTCATCATTCATTCATAATTGTCCTGACCAGATTCTACTATAGTAAAAGTTTGGATACTCTGTAGTATACATTTTTTTTAAAAAAATGGAATGCCAAAAATAATTGTTAGTATTGAAAAAAAAAACAATTGATTACATAATTATTTTTTCCTTAACAAGAACAATGGAAAAACTTGTCTATTAACCTTACCATCTCTATAAAATCTTGTGGGTGCAAGGATTTCAAATTCTTCATGAACTGACATACAAATTTAATTACAAAGAACTCAGAGTCATTGCAATTGTTCTGTTGTGGAACCTGCATTCACATGTATTTTATCCCTAAATGAAAATGCTAAAACTATAAAAGGAATGCAAGAGAAAATGGAAAAATCTAATTGCCATGTTTATAAAACCTGTAAGTAAGACCAAGTAGCTAATTTTCTAGTCTTTTCTTCGACAATACTAAATGAAACAAAATAATTCAAAAATGCATTACATGACAAGTTCATTAGGGTAAAATTAGAAATCATGCAAGGATTATTAAGTATACAATAGTGTGCTTACTGTTTTATATCATTTTTCATTTGTTCATTTATAGAGATAAATTCGAGACAGTTGAGATGCCAAATTTGTGGGTTCACAGATGTTTGTCCCTCCAGACCACAGATGATGATTAAGTTCCAGTGGTGGCTACAAAAGAATAAAGAAAAAAAAATCTTATTTAAATGGTGCTATCAGAATTATGATGATTTATGATTATGTAAATGGTATTATCTTAATGGTTAGAGTTAGGGTTAGGTTTAGGGTTATAATTTAAGTTAGGGTTAGGGTTATAGTTAGGGTTACAATATTTTCTACAGTTAGGATGTATGGTTATAGGTCTAGATTAGGGTTAGAGTTAAGGTTAGGATTAGGGTTAGAGTTATGGTTAGGGCTAGGGTGATTTTTATAGTAAGGCTGTACGGTTTAGGAATAAGGTGTAGGGTGAGGGGTAGGATTAGTATCATCTTAATGACTAGAGTTAGGGTTAGGGTTAGTGTTAGGGATATGGTGAATTTTATGGTTTATATGTACACCTGTGGGTTTGGCTTAGGGTTAGAGTTAGGGTTAGGATGCACAATTTAGGAATATGGTGTATGGTGAGGGGTAGGCTTAGTATCATCTTAATGGTTAGGGTTAGCTTTACAGTTAGGTTCATGGCAAGGTGTGTACGATTAGAGTTAGGGGTTAGGGTCACAATCATGATACAATTAGGGTGTATATTTTAGAGTTAGAAGTAGGATTATGTTAACGATTATGACTAGATTTAGGGTTAGGTTAGGGATAAGGTTAGGATTAGAGTTACGAAAAGATTAGGGTTATGGGTTTAGGTTTATGTCATTGTTAGGTTGAGGTGATATTAGGGTTTGGGTTTATGTCATTATTAGGTTAGGGTAGTCTATAGTTTGGATATGACCTTATGATTAGGGTTTAGGGTTTAGATTTATGATTAGGCTTATGATTAGTATCATAGGTAGTGTAACATGTAGCATTACGATTTAGGTTCATATTGGACTCATAGTTAGTACTTAGTATAGTTAGGGTTACAATTATGGTTACCCTTAGGATATTAGGTAGTACTCAATATAGTTAGGGTTATAATTACTGTTGGAATTAGACTTTTAGATAACACTTATTATGGTAGGTTTAATAGAAGTTTAGGATTTCTGTTAATATTATTGTTACATTAGATACAGATACGATGAATATTATCATTATGATTAGGATTATGGTTAGAATTTGCATATGGGTTTGAGAGAAAATCGAGTGCCTCACATACTAAACCCATATGTCCATTGTAATTAAAAGCATCCTTTTTATGGCACGGGTTGGGATTATGATTAAGGTCAGAGTCTATATCATAGTTACTATTATAGTTAGGGTTAGGGTAAAGGTTTACGTCATTGTTAGTATTATAGTTTGGATTAAGGTTTAAGATTAAGATTATTGATGTGATGAAAATATACATTGATCGCTATGGTTAGTTTTAGAATTATGTTAAGGATTATGATTAGGGTTAATATTTAGATTACAATTTGTTTTGGGTTCATATTAGGGTATGCCTAATGTTAGGGTTAGAGTGAGGGTTAGAATAAAGTTTAAAATTAGAGTTTAAGATTCTGGTTAGGTTTAGTGTTAAGGTTAGGGTTAGATTTTTGGTTATGGTTATGGTTATGGTTAGGATTTAAAGTTATTGTATTCAGATATTTGATTAAATGTGAGTTAGTAGCGGATTCTATCTCTCATTTTTACAACACATATATTGGGAAATGACAATAGCAACCTTTTATTTATTGCAAAATAAACATTTCAATATTTTACTATATTTTATTATATTATATAATCATATAGAAATAAAGAAAATAAAAATAAAAATAATTGTATTGGATCTTAAATTTTATTTAGAGTAGATACTATCTCTATTCTTATATCTCACATTTTGAGAAACCAAGATATCAACCTTCTATTATATCATATAGATCATTTATAAACAAATAAAATTAATTAAAATGGTAACAATCATATTGGATCTTATCTTTGATTTTATACACCTAATTTATTGGGAATTGAATGTAGCTAACCTTTTATTTATTGGAAAATAAAAATAACAATTATTTAGAATATAAAATAGTAACAATTGTATTCTATCTTTATCTTTGATTTAGTGGTGGAATCTATATTTCATTCTTATACATCAGATATTAGAAAATAAACTATTAGTTTAATAAGTTTCTAAATTAAATTTGATTTGATTAACTAAATGTGAAATAATATTTCTCACAAAATTGAATTTTTTTAAATTTTTTTTAAATTATACCTCATTATCTCTACTTTACAATATATAATAGTTTTTTTTCTCTAAACTTTCTAGCAACTACAAAATTCTTTTTTCATGACTGTTCTATCGATTATGTTTAGGTTCATGCACATTCAAATTTTCCTCTTTTTATATTTACATATGTGACCTCATCGCGGTGGACAGAACAAGTTAGCTTCCAAGGGAAAATGTTGACGCAAGGAGGTTGGAGACGGGGCCTAGGGCACACCCAAAACCATCCAACTTGCAGATACAATGTGGAATTAAGACAACACACAGTGGGAGAAGAGAAATGCAGATATCTTTATTTATCAAATCATCAAACTCAATACATGCCAGGCTATAAGGCCTTCCTGGTTACGGCCATATACAAAGAAATGTATTACAATTCGATCTTCTTACAATGGAGATCTCAGATCTTCAATATCTTAACATTTGCCTTCTTGCTCTAAGACTTTCTACCAAACTAAGAACATACAAAAGAATATATACAAGAGAACAAAAAGGAAGTTGACACTCAAAACCCAAAGGAAAGACCCAGATTTAGGTCCACACGGATCCCAAGATAGATCCCAAATAAATCTAGCTACAAAATTTAAATGAAGAAGTCAGCCAACAACTCCAACTCCCAAATAAACCAACTCAGCACAGGCACGACTGAGCAACAGAACACCTCGGCCAAAGAAGAGCCGAGCAACATAATCATAATCAAGACCAAGCTACTTGGAAAGCATGCCGAGCAACAGAGAATAAACATGCCGAGAAACAGAGAACAAACTAAGGAATGAAGTAAACATATTTTTGGTTGAGCAGGATTTCCAAAGACCCAAGATGCTCCTGCATCAGACACCTGGGGTTGAAAAGAAATTGTAAAGAGGAAAAATGATGTTTATGGAATAAGAGTGTTTTGATACTCAAATCAATTATCACCTTACATTTAATGTTTAGAGTGGAGGGAAAGATAAGATATTCCCCTTTATTCTTAAATGCACAAAGGAAGGATCCAAATTGATTAACCCAAAAAGAACCAATGCACATGTGAATCAATCTATTGGAAATAAGAATAAAGAAGGAGATCCTAGGTTTCCCTCTTAAAATGTGGTGTGAATGAATGTAGATGTGTGATAGATTTAGAATGATTAAGGATTTGAATTGAAATGGATAGGAGAAATGCACTAAACTTGAAATATTGGAGATCAAAGAATGTTGTTTTCTGAGGTTTGTACTCTGTTTCTAGAAAAACTAAAGTATGATCTAGAACCAAAATGCAGAGACAAATGAAACACAGAAATATTTTTTGATTTTAATTTGTCTTATGAAAAAGGTCGACCTTGACCCAAAAATGTCAACCCTAATCCAATAATGTCGACCTTGACTTGCGCAAGTCTGACAGAAAATCTGTTCGTGGAGCCCGACAGAAAGCCGAAAAGTGTATCCAGATTTGAGTTCAAATCCACAGTCCTAAACCTGTACTTGCAAGAAAAAGAGGTTTGTTTGTTGGGGGGAGGGGTATGCCTTAGTCAAACCCTGATTTAGGAATTAACCTTGAAATCAATAATTTAAATAAGAATGCTAGCAAGTAGTAGAATTGAATCTAACAATAAAGCTATGATATTGAATAGATATGCAATTGTAATTCAAATGTAAGCAAGTATGTAAATATGAAATCATGGACTTTAGAAACCATAAACCTCCATGATTATATGCTTGGAATCCACCTTGAAGAGATGATGAAAGAGTCTTGAGGATGCACAAAGGATCTTGAAGGAAGATCACACCATCATGATAGTTAGATCTAGGGCTTGAATGATAAATCTTGAATGCTTGAACCTAATCCCTTCAAAGGATTGAAAGCTTGAATCCTTGATCTTCAATGGAGAGCTTGAATGCTTGAGAGGAAGACTTGAACACCTTGAAATCTTGGAAACATGTGGAACAATGGATGCTTGAACCTTTTGCTTCTTGACAAAATCTTGGTTAGAGCTTTTTGCACTTAGAAGACTTAGAGAAAATGAGAGAGAAAGACTTCCTTTTATATGAAATTAGGGCACAATCTTCTAAGGATGCTGACATAGGATAATTAAATTCCCATTAAAGCCTTTACCCCTAGGAGAGGACCTAAGTTAAATATAATTTAGGATTCACTTTGGAACCCAACACAGCCGACCCGGAAGCAGGATTTATAACTTTTTGCAAAGACTGACATCTAGATACTGTGGGACCCTAAGACTTTAACCCTGGGTCAAGGTCAAGGTTGACCTTGACCTAGGTCAGGTTCAAGTTTGACCTTGACCTAGGTCAGGTTCGAGGTCGACATAGACCAAAAAGGTTGACCCTGACCTTGAGGTCCAAGTTCTCAGGTCTGCAGCCTAGAATGCCAAAAACTGGATGGAAAGAAGTGGAAAGAGAGGCTGAATAGGGGGAAAGTTAGGTCAAAGTCAGGAACCCATTCAAGGTGCTTGATATGACCTCAAACCACCTACTCGAAAGGCTGAACCAGTCTACCATGGAAGTGCTTCCATTTTCCAACTATACAGAAATGATCCCCCGAATCATGTATCGGGTCCAACCTGAAATGAATCCAACTTAGATTGAGAAATCCAAGATGAGTCCTCAATCGGTATTTTTTTCCACTTTACCAGATATTCCATGTATTCTTTTCCTCTTGTACTTCTAACAATTCTCTGTTTCAAGATCTTCTCACCTTCTTCTATCTGCTTCTTAGGATAATCACTTGGTACTGTCACTTCTTCATTAGGTTCATGATATTCATACAAGTCTGAAAAATTAAAAATAGGTGATATATCCATGTCATCAGGTAATTCAACTTCATAAGAATTTCCACTGTCAAATCTTCTCAGTATCTTACAAGGACCAAATTTATTCATCTTCAGTTTCCCATATGTTCCAATAGGAAATCTTCCTTTCTTCAGATGAACCATCACAACATCACCAACTTCAAATGTCTTATGTCTTCTTGATTTGCTGCATCATCTTTGTATTTCTGATTACTTTTCTCCATCTTCTGCTTTACATCTTCATGCAATGTCTTCATAAATTCTACAAATTCTTCTGCTTCAACACTTCTTTTCTCTTCACTAACAATGTCTCTCAAATCTGATATACCTCTAGGTTGTGTGCCATGAACAATCTCAAAAGGTGTCTTTCCAGTAATTCTGTTTACTAAACTGTTGTATGCAAACTCTATTTGTACCAACATCAAATCCCAATTGCTTGGCGTGTCTCCAACTAAACATCTCAACAAGTTACCCAAACTTCTGTTTACAACCTCTGTTTGTCCATTAGTCTGTGGATGAAATGTAGAACTAAATTTCAACTCAGTATTCAGCTTCTTCCAAAGTGTTCTCCAAAAATATCTTACAAACTTACGGGTGCAAGCACAAAGTTGAGTGCCAATTCCATGGAAGTCCGCAGCCAAAAAAAATTGGCAGACAGAAACGGGCACCCATTTTTTAAAAAACGGGTGCCCGTTATGGTTCGAGTGCCCGAGCTGTGAATATAAAATGGGTGCCCGTTTCAAAAATGGGCACCTGTTTTGGTTCGGGTGCCCGTAGCAAAACGGGCACCCATTTTTAAGAAATGGGTGCCCATTTTTTAAAAAATGGGTGCCCGTTTTTTAAAAAATGGGTGCCCATTTTTTAAAAGTATTTAAAAATTGTTTTAAACTGTTTTGCAAATCATTTTCACAATTTGCAAAATGGGATTACATTTTTATCTGGATGGGTACCCATTTTTGAGAGCTACCACCGACCCCCCTGCTGCCATTTTTCCTACTACAGGTACGTATTATTGTTTTTTATTATTGTTTTATTAAAAATATTTATTATTATTATTTTTAATTAGTTTAATGTTAAAAATTGTATATTGTATTTAATGTTTA
>MU228186.1:1558481-1597986 GCA_018584345.1 Thuja plicata | reverse complement strand
CTTGAGACAAGTTCCTCATACTTGTTCTTGAGTTCTTCATTCTTTTAGTTGCATTTTTAGATCAATAGTGGGATTAAGTTATTGTGTTGGGAGAGCACACCCACACACCTCTCTAAGAGCAAATCAATAAGGCTTGGGTGCCCTTGTTCAGCTCATCGGAGGTTGTAATGAAATTCTTCTTGTTTTTATGTAGTATGTTTTAGATATGCATAATGTTGTTATTTAATGTTTATCCTCTAATGTTTGCATGTCTGAGCGTGCTCCCAATAGGTAGGTTTCCAGCATAGACAGAAAGAACCTTATTACATCTTGGAAAAGGATGAGAGTAGAAATCAAGAAGCAATTCATTCCTAAAGATTATGACATAGTGATGCATAGGAAGTTGCATGGAGTAAGGCAAAAGGACCTTGATGTGAATTCCTATACAGAGGAGCTTCACAAACTCACTCTTAGAGCCAAGACCTATGAAAAAAAGAAGCAGAAAGTTGCTAGGTAGATGAATGGACTGAAGTACTATATTCATGATGAAATCACCATGTTTAATCTAGAATTAGTGCATAGGTGTTTCCAATTGGAACTCAATGTTGAAGAGAAAAACAATGGAAGGGTGATCAGAAAAGAGGGGGAAGAGGTGGTAACTTCAACAGAGGAAGAGGGAGGAGCAATGTTGGTGGTCCCTCAAATAGATTCCAAGGAGAATCCAGTAACCATGAAGGAAAAGAAGGAGAGTCTAGTCAAAGAGGTTGATTTAGGGGCAGAAGAGGATATAGTAGAGGAAGATTTGGGGGTAGAAGTTCAAGAGTGTTCACAAGAAGGTGTTTCAACTGTAATCAAGTGGGGCATCAAGCCTCAAGGTGTTCAGAGAAGAAAATAAAAAATAATCAAGGTGGAGGGGAGGATACATCTAACCCAAGAAGATGACACACAAAGCATACAAGGACCAAGAGGAAATGTAGATCCAGAACAAGGTGAATGTTTGATGTTTAATAAAAAATTATTGAAGGCCCCTGCAACCAAAGAACCACCCTAAAGGAAGAATTTATTTAGGACATCTTGCAAGGTGAAAGGTAAAGTGTGTAAGGTAATTGTAGATTCAGGTGCATTAATAATCTTGCATATGTTGAGATGGTTAGTAAACTTGGATTAAAGAAAATACCCCATCCTAACCCCAAGTGTCTTGGTTGAATAAAGAACAACAAGATATGGTAAATGAACATGTATATGTGGAGTTTTAGCTAGGAGACTACCAATACAATACAATATTCTTTGTGATGTTGCAGAGATGGATGCATGTCATCTACTACTAGGGAGACCGTGGTAGTATGATGTGAATTCCAAGCATGATGGAAAGAAGATTGTCTATAAGATCACCAAGGGTGGAGTAGAATACACCATGAGACCTCTTCCTAATGATGAGAAGGAGGCTCATCAAGTAACCAGTGTACTGGTTATTGGAGAAAAAGATTTCATGAAGACTCTCAAGGAGAAGAGCACTCCATACTTTTCCATAGTAGTAAAGCCTAAGAGAGAAGTGAAAGAAAGAAAAGTGGAAGGTAGAGAGCTATTGAGGAGTGTGGGACACAAGGAGGTACAAGAGTTGTTGGATAGAAACAAGGATGTGACTGCAGACAGTAAGAATGAGATTCTACCACCATTCAAAGATGTGAGTCATTGCATTGATTTTATACCAGGGTCTACACTACCAAATAAATAAGCATACAAACCAACTCCAGATCAGAACGAAGAGTTAGCAAGACAAGTTGAAAAGTTTTTGGAGAAAGGGTTTATAAGAAGTATTAGCCCTTGTGCAGTACCAACACTGGTGGCCACAAAGAAGGATGGTACATGGAGATTATGTATGGACCCCAGAGCCATAAATAAGATCAATATAAGGTACATATTTCCCATGCCCATAAGGGAATAATTTATTGATTTCCTAGGAGGGGAAAGATATTACTCTAAGATGGACTTGAAAAATGGATACCATCAGATAAAGGTCAGAGAAGGAGATGAATGGAAAATTGCATTCAAGACCAATGAGGGGTTATTTGAGTGGATGGTGATGCCCTTTGGCCTCTCAAATTGTCCAAGCACATTCATGAGGCTCATGAAGGAAGTGCTTAAACCTTTTATAAATCAATTTTTTGTTGTTTACTTAGATGTGTTAGAAACACTGAGAGGGGGGGGGGTGAATCAGTGTTTGTCAATTATATTTAATTCAACAATTTGAAACATAAATCAAATAGATAAAAAATGAAGCATAACACAATGACACATAACACACGATATGTTTATGGGGAAACCTTGATCAGAGGAAAACCCTGGTTGGAATTAGTACCCACAAATAATTGTATTAGTCTTATGAACTTGTTAGAGTTCCCTTTCCCTATTAGGAGCAGTCTTTACAATGCAAGTATAATGACTTTGTTAGAAGTCTTTTAAAAAACCTTGTTAAAGGTGAATGGATCACTGCCAGAGCTCAATACCCAATAGGATGAAGGCTACAACCTTCATATAACAGATATACACTATATCAAAAGATGAACTGTTGTTATGACACTATTGTTTGATCAATTATGTTTATGCGCTGATTCTCTAATATCTTGAAGAGCTCTATCTCATACTGATTTGTTTGTACTATTCTTCTAGATATCTTTTTGAATATTTTCCACTCACACACTTAATACAAAATTACATGTTAAGTATATATATATTCCTGAATAGACGCGACCAAGAATAAGACCTTAGTCGTCCCAAAATCAACATACACAACACTTCCAAATGAATTGGCTTAAGCATGTTTACATGAGTGTTAAATACATAATTAAAAACATATTACAATAGGTGCATGGCCATTACAAAACAAAATATTATTTTCTAATCAAAATATGAAGTCAGCTTCATGTTCTGTTTGCTGAACTGCTAGTGGCACTTGAACTTGCTGTAACTTCTCTGTATTGTCATATTTTACCATGCGTGTATAGACTAAGCTCAATAACATATCATAAAGCTTAAGTATAAAGGTGCATATTCTAACTCGATCGTACACATGCGCGTTGGTTCTCTAATCAATTGAATATCTCTGTTCTGTTTTGTTTTCTATACTTAGCCAAATCTTGATCTTCAAAGTTTGTGAACTTACTTGTCAAAACTTCATATGGATTTGTTGCCATAATGACAACACAAAACTAGTCATATAACCCTGAGTGTCAACTTGCCAACAAGATGAAAAACTGTAAGTTTACTGTACATCATACCTTCGGCTATACACATCATACTCCTTTATATACATTGCTCCCTCTTTGACATTAATGACAAAGGTGCCAAAAACTAAAGTCCCTAAGTACTTACTCTAAGTATACGTCTAGGTATGCAATCTGAAGATTCTTGATTTCTTGCTGCCAAAATGTCTTGAGTGCATCAATAGTCTGAAAATGGGCACATAATGCATATGTAAGCTTCTCCATTTTTGTCAGATCTATGCATGGGCCTTAATCATATGTGACATTAGTTGCATTAATTTTTTTGATGTTCTCATTTAATAATGCTAAGGAGGGCGCAAGTGCATTTCTCATTTGGGTTTGCCTGGTCCTTATATTGCTGATCTCTATCTTGGATTTTTCAATCTTGTCTATCTTCCCTTGATAAATGTTTTTGAAAATATTGATGTCGTGGGAGGATGTTTCAACTGATTTCCTTATGTTTTCAACCAAGATGTCTGCTTCCTCAATCTTCTTGATGTGCTCAGAAGTGAATTTGCCTCTGTCCATATAGTTAGCTATCACCTTCCTGCCTTTTGTTGCTAACTCTTTCAGAATTGTTTGACCAATCTTTAATGAGTTGAGATCTAATGAGAAGTTCTTTATCAGTTCATCCAACCTTCCCTTTTTGTACTTATCCTCTGCAGTTTTAGTAGCTGAATCTACTAGACTTGTGAAATTTTCTTTGAAGCTTGTCAAGATGCTATCGACATCATCACCTGACTGAATATTTGCCAATTTCTTCTCTGTTGGCACTAGGTTACTCAAAATGTTTACTGACTCAAGAAAGAGAGGATTTCTCATAACTTGTTTCTCTTTGGATTTCTCCATGGCTAATGCACTGATTTTGATCAAGTCTTCTTCTCCCCATGCATCTAGGTTTGCTGAGTTAGGGGTCAAACTTGACAACAATGATATTGATGGTTTGATAGATGGAGTGAATATAGCATTTTGAATAACATCCATACATTCAATTTTCACTGGGATATCCATAGAGGGTGGTTCATTAGATTTATTATCTTCCTCATTATTCAAGTCTGTTGAATGTTTAGAAATAACTTCATCTTGCTGCAAGGGAGTATTATCAATGCATACCTTCTCTACTTTTTTAGTGCTGACAAATGATTTTTCAAATTTTTTCAAGTCATTTTCTGAAGCTTTCATTGTTATCTTAACATCATTGATCAAAATGGTTTCATTTGAATCTTTGACTACGTTAGAGCATGATGGAACTTTCAGCGCAGAATCCTATGGACCCGTCATAGGGACATTAAGAATATTTGGTTCTTTTTCTTGTTTAGAAGGAAATGGAGTCACTTTTGTTGTAGGATTTGTTGATGGATACATGTCCCTATCTAAGAACACTTTCTCAAATTCTCTTTAGTCTCTTTACCAACCAACTCATACTCTTTGTTCATAATGTGAAGAGTTCTTGTTTTGGTTCTTAGATGAGGTTTTACCAGATCTAATAGTATTGCCTTTTCATCATTTGAGAAAATAGGGAGAAGATTATCTAATGTTTCCTCTCTAATCCTCATATCTTCTTCTATTGCTTGTCTTTTCAATAAGTCTAGTATGTTCCATACTTTGTCTGGAATGACTGTCTTAAGTTCCAAAACTGACCTTTTAAACTTGATCATATGAGAGATAATCATAGAATGTATTTATGATTTATCTATCTCTTGGTACTTTTCATAGACATTTGTAATTGAATATAGTCTTCCTTCATTAATGATTATGTTCCTTAAGATCTCAAGACTAGGTCTGAATCCTACCTCAGGAGGGGCTTGAGTATTCTTTAATTTACTCTATGTTGTCCTTGAGGATGGGTGACCTGTGGGAACTTGCTTCCTTCTTCAATTTATCTTTATTGGTACCAAAGGTGGAGAGGATTCTAGGTCAATAGTAGTATAGGGCATAGATGTACTCTCATCAAACCTTCTTTTTCTTCTTGTGGATATCATCTTATTTCTCTATTTTAACTTTTGCAGGTGTTTTCTTAAGTTCTCTTACAATTTTAACTTCCCTAGCCTTATCTAGGTCTTCTTGGGTGACACCATGAACTTTAAAGATGTTAGATGTAATCCTTGATGCCTTCCTCTTATTGTCTTCACTATATAGGACAAAATCAACTTGATTTGTCTTCTCTTTGTATGTACCCCATCTAGGCTCTTTTGGATCTTTAGGCGCAGATAAAAGAACTTGTGCATATCCTTCCAAAACATGTTCTTCTACTTCATAACCAAGTGGGTGAATCCATTTGGTTCTTTGGTCAACTTCTTCCATGCAAGTACAGTCAGTTTCCACCATGAAGCGTACGGTGTCCTTGTATTTTTCAACTATCTTCTCTAGTATTCTAAACCTCTTCTACATATTGATCGTGAATGTCTTGATCTCCATATCCATAGAGTCCTTTCCACTACTTTTTGACGTGGATTTTAATGAAATTTGAGATAAATTAGGTTTTCTCTTGTCTAGGTAAAGATTAGAGACCTTACCAAAAGTGTGGAAGTATAAGTATATAATCAATGAGCTAAATCTGAATATTTTTCTTCTATCAGGCTTGATAGCTTTAATGTTCTCAATTAGTTGTGCGTGCAATATCTCACAAAGATTATATTGTGTGTTATCTATTGCCATCCTTATTGCTACCAAAATTGTAGCTACAGATACACTATTAATTCTTCTAGCGTGATGGAACTTGTAGCAAAGTATCATGGTGATGAGTTTGATGTCTTTTTCCACAATAGGATCAACAATCATCCTGCACCTATCACTTCTAGATAAGCATGCCCCCTCAACCTATTTCTTGACATTGTTTCCAGTGGGAAGAACAGCTCCAACCTTAGAGAGTCTAGTCATCTCATAAATGAGGTCATTAGTAATGCAGATGGGAACTTCACCAATCCAAAATAGATCATCATGAATCCTACTAAGTAATATTTTAACCCATTCTGGTTCATAGAACTCATGCGTATTTGTATACTCAAAAATAGGATTATTACTGAGATGTGAGAACTCATCCTTGAATGAATAATCAGGTTTCATCATTGATACCATGAGCATTGTTATGTTGTTTTCACCAATAGACTCCTTCTTATAGTAGATGTAAGAGCGTATGTCATCTACATTTATTACTACTAACGGAGTCTTGTAGAATGCCCCTTCTACATCATATAGCACTGACTTGAATGGATTCTTTTAAACAAGAATCTCTTCCTTTCAGTGATGTCAAAGACTACAAGGGGTTTCCATACTTACTTTTTGATTTTTGAAGTAGGGTTTTACTGGAGTTCTAAAATGACGCGTCCATGCTAGGGTTTTATTTCAACTTCAACTCATTTTTCTAAACAACCAACGATTATTATTCAACACTTCGATGCTTATTTCTCCTGTGCTCTCTGAATTCTTAATCTCAAATGCAAAGTGAAGATATAAGATCTTTTACTGACTTATATATAAGTTACTGCATTTAATGCTTGTTGTCATAACAAGGTTTCCACTGATATTTTCAATCTTTGTTTTTGTCAAAGTACAAGCTGTGCATCCATACATACTTTCTCAATTTGTGACCAAATATATGAATCCATAGGTGCATACTCATAGGTGAGTATACCAGCCACATAGGAGTTTAGAGCTTGAATAGCTCCTCCTAAGACCATGAGGGTCATATCACCAGAACTATAAGTTGTGTCCACTATGGATGCATCTACTACCTTGTTAACATCATCATATTTCTTTACTTCAACCCATATTTTACCTGAATCTTCTGTAGCTTTTACAAATTTGACTTCTCCTAATTCTTCAAATAGTGATCCTTTAGGATTTTCTTGTCTTTGTGTTCTGGATCTGCAAAACATTGAGATATGTCCAACTTTGTTACATGAGTGAAAAATGATTGGAGGTCTATTGATATTGTTTACCATGCTACACTGCTTGGCTGTGTGTCCATTATAATTACATATCTCACATGTAATGTTTTGATAGTTTCTCTGAGGTTGATTTCTCTGATTGTATTGAGTCAGATTTCTTTGGTTCTGTTGTGATTGATTTCTCTGACTAGTTCGGCAATGTATAGCCCTATGACCAAATTTATTACAAGAATAACAATAGCCATTAAAGGGTCTTACCTCTTTACAATATCTTGCCAAATTTCCATGCTTGTTACAGGCATAACAATGTTTGTTAACTATCTTGTGTTCATATTTAGATGATTCTTCTCTAGCTTCTGTAAGATTCTCAGTAGCCTTTACTTCTGTGGATTTTTCTTGTACTTTCTTACTTTCTTGTATTGTATTGGTTTCACTTTGTGCTACACTGTATCCAACACCAGTAGTATCTCCTCTTAACTTTTGTGCATAGAGTTGTGATTGAATTAGATAAGAACTTGTGTGTAGTTTTTCAATATGATTCTTTGCTTCTGTCAATTTAGATTCTATCTTTTTCTTGATGTTTTCCAAATCCAAGATCTTCATATTTGCTTGCATAAGCTCTTCATCTAATTGTTTACTTTCTTTGGTTTGTTCTTCAATAGCTGTTAGTCTATTTGTTAAATATTCATTTAAATCTTCAATCTTTTCCTTTAGAGACATGTTTTCTTCATTCAACTTTTTGACCATTTTTCCCAAATCATTCGTAGAGCAATCTTTCAAATATTTTCTTAATTTTTTGATAAGCATTTGGGAGCCATCAAATTTTAGTTTTAGTTCTTCATTTTATTTTTCAGATTTGTCAAGATCATCAAGGGGTGCCTCAAGATTATTTTTCAGATGTTTCACTTCTGCTGAATCCATGATCTCCACAAGTGGTTAAACTTTCTTTCAGAGGACGAGAGCTCTGATACCAATTTTTAGAAACACTAAGAGGGGGGGTGAATCATTGTTTGTCAATTATATTTAATTCAGCAACTTGAAACTTAAATAAAATAGATAAAAAATGAAGCATAACACAATGACACATAACATAAGATATGTTTATGTGGAAACTTTGAACAGAGGAAAACCCCGGTGGGAATTAGTACCCACAAATAATTGTACTAGTCTTATGAACTTGTTAGAGTTCCTTTTCCCTGTTAGGATCAGTCTTTACAATAAAAGTACAATGATCCTATTAGGAGTCTTTAAAAAAACCTATTAAAGGTGAATGGCTCACTGCCAGAGCTCACTGCCCAATAAGATGAAGGCTACAACCTACATATAACAGATACACACTATATCAAAAGATGAATTGTTGTTATGACACTGTTGTCTGATCAGTTCTGTTTATGCGCTGATGCTATAATATCTTGAAGAGATCTATCTCATGTAGATTTTCTTATACTTTTCTTCTGGATATCTTTCTGCATATTTTCCACTCCCACACTTAATACAAAATTACGTGTTAAGTATATATACATGCCTGAATAGACGCGACCGAGAACAAGACCTTAGTAGGCCCAAAATCAACATACACAATGCTTCCAAATGAATCGGCTTAAGCATGTTTACATGAGTGTTAAAGAAATAATTACAAACATATTACAATAGGTGCATCGCCATTACAAAACAAAATATTATTCGCTAATTAAAATGTGAATTTGGCTTCATGTTATGTTTGTTGAAATGCTAGTGGCACTTGAACTTGCTGTAACTTCTCTGTACTGTCATATTTTACCATGCGTGTATAGACTAAACTTAATAACATATCATAAAGCTTATGTATAAAGGTTTATATTATGACTCAATCATACACATGTGCGTTGGTGCTCTGATCAATTGAATATCTCTGTTCTATTATATTTTCTATACTTAGCCAAATCTTGATCTTCAAAGTTTGTGAACTTACTTGTCAAAACTTCATATGACTTTGTTTCCATAATGACAACAAAAAACTAGTCATATAACCCTAAGTGTCAACTTTCCAACAAGATGACATTCTCATTTTTAGTAAAATTAGAGATGAACATCTAATACATGTTGAGTAGGTATTGAAGAGGCTATAAGAGGAGAAGTTCAGGATCAACTTGGATAAATGTATTTTCTTGAAAGAGGAATTGATATTCCTAGGATTTGTAATCTCAAAGGGGAACCTAAATATGCATCCATCCAAAGTGGAGGCAATAGTGAATTGGCCAACCCTAAGAAATGCAAGTGAGGTAAAGAACTTCCATGGTTTGTCAAGTTTTTATAGGAAATTCATTAGGGGATTTAACAATGTGTGTGCTCCTATGATAGACACAATCAAAGTGGGTAGGAAGTGTCAATTTGCATGGACCCAAGAAGCAAATAGGTCATTAGAATTCTTGAAAAGAAAAGTTGCAGAACAACTAATATTGATCCTACCAAAATTTAACAAAATCTTTACCATTGAGTGTGATGCCAGAAATAGGGCCATTGGTGGGGTCTTAAGTCAAGAAGGTAAGCCATTAGCCTTCTTTAGTGAAAAACTCAATGAAACAAAACAAATATATTCTACATATGATTTAGAAATGTATGAAATGGTACAATCCTTAAGGAAGTGGAGGTGTTACTTATTGCCAAAGGATTTTTTTGTCTACATTGAAAACCATGCCTTAAGTTTCTTTAAAAGACATGAGATACTATGCCATATGCATATGAAATGGGTGGAATACCTTCAATCATACAACTTTACCATAAAACATAAGAAAGGGGTAGCAAACAAGGTTGTTGGTGCCCTCAGTAGAAGGAATTTAAACATTCAGGAGGTAAGGTTAGAGAACATGGGAGTTAATTCAATGAAGTATATGTATGAGGATGATGAGGACTTCAAGGAAGCCTATTAAGTGTGCAAAGAAATGACTGACAGATATGACAGTGAGTTTGCAGATTTTGTATTGCAAGAAGGGTTGCTTTTCAAAGGCAGTTAATTGTGTATTCCTAAGGGATCATTCAAAGACAATATTGTGAAGGAGAAACATTATGGGGCTTGGAAGGTCACTTTGGGATTGATAATACACTCAAATTAGTGAGAAGATTATACTACTAGCCAAGGATGCCAATTGGTATCAGGAAGTATGTGGAAATTTGCATGGTATGTCAAAAAGAAAAGGATAAGAGTTCAAATGTGGGCCTGTATACACCTTTACCAATCCCAAATAGACCATGGGATTTAGAAATCATGGATTTTGTGCTTGGAATTCCAAAGACTAGACAAGGACATGAAAATGTATTTGTAGTGGTTGACATATTTTATAAAATGACTCATTTTATACCTTGTAGAAAAAGTCATGATGATTCTCATGTGACAGGTATATTCTTCAAAGAAATTGTAAGGTTACATGGATTGCCCTTATCCAGTTTCTGACAGAGATTCAAAGTTCCTTGGACACTTTTGGAGAACTCTTTGGAAGAGGTTGGGAAGCAGTCTGTCATATTCATCAAAATACCACCCAAAAATAGATGGCTAACCAAAGGTAGTCAATAAGTCACTTGGGAACCTATTAAGGTTCTTGACAAAGGATCATGAAGAAACATGGGATTTAGTACTTGCACAAGCATAATTTTCTTACAACAATTCAGTAAATAGAAGTACAGGTCATAGTCCTTTTCAGATTGTTTATGGCACACATCTTAGGGGTGTGTTGGAGTTGAGAGAAGTGAATTCCTTAGAGAGGAATAGTGCACAACATGAATTTGCAAAATTCATGAGAGATATCCACCAAGAAGTGAGAAGTAGGTTGGAAAAGACATCAGAGAAGTACAAAGAAGAAACATATAGTAAGAGCAGAGATTTGAAGTTTGTAGTGGGAGATATGGTGATGATTCATCTCAAGAAAGAGAGTCTCCCTAAGGGAAAGTACAATAAACTTATGATGAGAAAGATAGGACCCTTCAAAATCTTGCAAAAGTATGGCACAAATGTATATAAGATTTATTTTCCACTAAAAATTCTTAATTTCTTTTATATCCATGCCTATAAGGGCCCTAATGTGTTTGATGTAGGTGAAAATAAATCATCCAAGGAACAATTACTCAGTATACTTCCTAGAACACCACAATCAGAGATAGACTGTATCCTTGATAAAAGAGTGAGGAAGTAGAATAGGAGGAGGAAATACTTTTAGTATGTCATCAAATGGAGAGGCAGACCATTGGAGGATGAAACTTGGCTAACAAAGACAACTATTGAACAGTTGGGCTTCAAAGTTTTAGAATTTCTAAATCAAGAGACTTGAGTTTTATTTACCAAGGGAGTATGGTGCAAGGCACCTAGGGCATCTTCATAGTCCTAAGGAAGGGATACATAGGATAGGTGTGAATATGGATCCTTTTGGGTCATGTAATGTAATAAGGAGACCATTTGTAAGTTCAATTCAGGAAATGTAATAATGAGACCTTTGGTAAGGTTGATAGGATCTAAGGAGTTGTTATAAGCCTAGATGCCAAATTGAACCAAAGGTCCTAGTTAGATTGAATAAGTGATTTATTAGAGAATTTTTTGTTTTTGGTCTTGACATGGATAGTTTGATCCATTTTTGTCTTTAGATTGGTCAAATAGGTGCATTGGAGAAATAATGCAAATGTTGTCATGAAAATATAAAAGTTGTCATGCAACATTGAAAAGTTGTTCAACAAATTTTTCAAATGTTGCTAAAAAGTGCAAAATGGTGGTTAACCATTTGAAAGGAAGTTATAGCCATTGGGATGATCTATGTAGCTCAATGCTTATCTATGTAGCTCCCTCATGAGAATGCCCGACACATTTATCATGCAGGTAATAGCTCTCTCATTGGTCTCGTAGATGTTGGAACTAGAGTAGGAATATCCTAAGGTGCCTGTATTAGTGGTCTCTCACCCTCCACCTCTGGTGGAATGTTTGCCTCAGGTGGCACTGGCTCTACATACTCCTCTGGTGGCTCGTGTCTTGGTAGGAATAGCTCTGCTACTCATGCTGGATACGCTTACTCCACTACCGGATATGCTACTGGATAAGCTGGCTAAACTAATACATCCTGATCACGCTCACAAGAATCTGGACATGGATCAATAAAGTCTGGTTCTACTGGGTCAAAAACTACTGTGGCTAGATATGGATCATGAACTGAAACTGGCCTACTTGTGCTCATGCCTATGCTGCTGGGCCTATAGACCCAAGGAGGTCTAAATTTAAGAGGGGATGTCAGATCATACAAATATTTGAAGAAATTAATAAAGAAAACCTAGAATTCTAGACATTTCTCTATATTTTTGCATGGTCCGGAGTTGTATGATTCGAGAATGATCTAAATTTGTAAGTTTATGGTAGAGGAATTTTTTATGTCAAATTATTTTGGTTTGAAGAGATTTGGAATTCATTTGTGTAAGTTATTCAAGTTTTGGTGCTAACTGGTCTAAATAGCCCTGAATTTGTGGGGTTTTGTGAAATGGCCCTCTAACTTGTAGTTCCACCGTAGGATTCACATGGACCTTTGGTTAATTCAATTTAGGGGAGTTCTCTTAGAGAATCCATAGGCTCAGGGGAAGGGGATTTATTTTGTTATTTTTCCAAGCAATCCATAGGCTAAACATCTCTATGTGTATAGCCAGGAAAGTGGAGAAAAGTGGAGATAGTTTGCAAATTTGATTAATCTAACTTGGTGAGTGGATGTTTCTGAACCATTTTGGATAGTAGAAGAGTTCTTAAGCCTTGGAAAGTTTCTAGGAACCCATCTTTGCATATTTACTTTTTTATCCATGCCTAGTCTAACCAATTAGGCATGTGAACATAGTAAGTGTTATGGGGTGAATGATTAGAACCACTCCAATTACTTTTGGATTCTTGTATAAGTTGGAAATGGATATCCAAAACTATGGGGCAGTCACCAACTTTTTCAAGAGGATTGTGAGGAAAATCCAAAAAATCAGTGAGTGAGGGCTAGTAGGAATACTAGTTTAATTTGAGTAATTTGCTTTGTGGGTGTTGAAGGACTCAGTTAGGGATTGAACCTTTGTGCATAGGGTCCCTAGTGACTATTTCCACCACTTCCTTGAAGATTATAATATTGTGGGGTAGTTTTCATGAGTTGGGCTCATTTAGGAGATTGATTCCTAAAGAGGAAGAATAAGACTAAGATATTCGTAGAGTGAAGTTGGGGTGTCTAAGAGACAAGTAGACCCTAAAGTAGAGTAGTGGTTGCAACCTCTACATCAGTTAGTGTCTCCTCTCTCCCCAAAATCTAGATCTTATAATTTATTAGGCTTAGCAAAATTTCAATAATCACTAAGCTCCTTCATCATTATCTCTCTATCTCTATTTCACTCTCTTTGTCTCCCTTTACCTCTAGACATATATTTTTTCTTATCATTCCCACTCTCCTTCCTCTCTTTCTCCTATTCTCTCCTTTCTCTTCAATCTCTAAATGTATCTCTTTCATCATTCACTCTTCTCTATATGTCCTCCGCTCTCTCTCTACTTATCTCTATCTCCTCCCTCCTTCTCCCTACATACCTACCCTCCCTCCCATCCTACCTCTATTTCTCTAAATACCCCCCTTGTTGCAAGGTGTGCATCCTTGGTCTCCTTGTATTGTGTCGTGTGACACTTGGGTTTGCGAAATGGATTAACTACCTTCCATGTTCTATAAGTCAGGTGGCTATATCAAACATTAATAGTTTAAAATTTTGGTGCAACGACAACCAACAATTGGTATTAGAGCCCAGTTCATAGGTTTAAACACCACACTTATGTTGGGGATATTTTCACAAGGTGTGAACCATTGGTCTCATTTTTCTAAGCAATACAACGCTTGTGTTCACAACATGGCTTAACTGCCTCCTGTATTATATA
The DNA here is from genome assembly GCA_018584345.1 of Thuja plicata. NCBI lineage: Eukaryota > Viridiplantae > Streptophyta > Pinopsida > Cupressales > Cupressaceae > Thuja > Thuja plicata. The sequence continues at coordinate 1,583,962 of MU228186.1, read as the reverse complement.
AGTCAAGTAATTTTATCAGGCATTAACAAGTCAATATTTTAGTGCAACAAAAATCAAAAACCTCTCCCAAGATCTTGACCTATCTTTCTTCCAATCTCTCTTATTCTCACCCTTCACTATCTATTATATTTCTCTTTCTCTCCCTATACCTCTCTACACATACCTCCTCCTCACTCCATCCTTGCATCTATTTCTCTACATACATCTCCCTTCGTCATCCCTCTCTCTTTCCCCTTCTATATTTATGTATATATCTCCCTTATCTCTATATATTTACCTTTAACTCTATACCTACATACAATAATGTAGTCAAATAGGGTTCTCTATTCTATGCATGCAACCTAGGAATCTTATCCCTATTTCACTTTTTACATTTGAAGGAGAATGATCCACTTGGCTCAAGATTGTTTGGGAACAAAGTGTATTTAGTCATCCTTCATTGGGAGTTTAAAATGCCTATGCAATTATGAAAGAGGAACGTAAATTTAGGAAAAAATATGTTAAAATGATAGTTTTGAACATATACAACAGAATACATGATGCGAATTGGGCAATTGGAAGCTTGTCAAATGTCTCAAATAGGGCAAAGTACCCTAGATAACCAAATTTCAAGGCCAAAATGCTTAACACTTATCACAAGTGTGGAAGAAGGACTTTGTTAAGCCTATCACAACCCCAAACCCCAAGGGTAACCTAATCACTAGGTTTCACCAATTCTTCAACACCAACTACCAAGGTTGGTCTCACAAGCAAATGACCCTAATTCACAGTGATACCCCCAAAGTGGCACATAGGACCAAGGGTGAACTATTCTTGTAGGTATGGTCTATTTAGGTCCCTATTGAATAGTTCCAATGGTTCTTTTACTCAAATGCAATCCATATGCCATGTTTGCTTCACAAACCCAAGACTATGGTTGTAGCCTTTTTTAGAAGGAAAAGTTATCTCAAGTGAGATTGTTCCACATACCCCTATGAACTGGTTGGGGATTCAGACACCCTTTATGGCCTAGGACTTTAGACTCAAGCCCTAGAACTTGTAAATGAGAAGAAGACAAGATGACACACCAAATTGCTCCACCGATTAGCCCAATTTAGGCCTCCATTTACACTACAAGTGTATTTTATATGGATCTAATACACAAATTATGATTGGTTCATGTGAGGGTGTGCATAAAGGTCTCTTCCTCTAACTTAGGGCTTTTGGTCAATCCCTAAACAAAAGTTATGACTGTTGTCCTAATTCTGGATAGGTGCATACATAAGGATATACACCTAGGGCATCACTTCATTGCCATTTCCCTGCAACTTGAAGAACCTATCTTGTATAATATCAAGGAGCATAATATGAAAAAGCTTTCCACCAAGGTTCATTGAATTCCCATCGTAGAAAGTGGAAATACACTTAATTTTCTTAGAAACCCTGATTTAAGGCCTATAATCCAGGCAGTGAGTTTGTAAATTCTATAAATTTCAAACCAAACCTGATCAACACATGAGACCAAAACCAAATGGAAGAAGATTAGAAGTTCTAACCCTTGGTGATATACTTTCATGTCTCTCTATCTGTACCCGACCATACACAATGACTGTTTCTCAGGAAATGCAAGAAGATAGTTATTTTATTAATTTCAAAATGCCAAAATTACATCATTATCCTACAACCCACCTGAAAGGGATTTTTTAGGCACTCCCAATGGTTACATGACAATTTTGAACTATTTTGACTGTTTGGGAGTTGTTTTTCAAAAAGTTGTTAAGTTTGCTCAAAAGTTGCTTGACAACTTTTGAGCAACTTTTACATATTTTGCAATTTTGCAAATCTAGTGACCAAACTTGGTCATGATGTTGTTTTTGTGATCCCTAGTGGATCAAAACATTAAAAATTCAAAAATAAACTATTCCTAGGGTTTTGGCTCATTAATGAATCATCGTTGACCAATGGCTCATAAGGTGCCAAACTTGGAACTATGGCTTTACAAGGTGATCTAGTGATTAACCCAATATCTAAATATCACTAAAGGCCTCTTAGGAACTTGGGAGAACCCCTAGGTTCCATAGGAAAACTTAGTTCATTTAGGGTGCTCCTGCACCATACTCCCCATGAGATTTGATCTCAAGTTCCCACTTGAGGATAGCTGGTCAACAGTGGTTCCATGTTGTTGGATCTGGTCCTCTCTCATCTAGGTAGCATCTATTGTAGGGAGCCCTTTCCATTTTTATAAGTACTACATGTACTTGTTCTTTCTTGTCTGCTTCAAGAATTTGGTTTCTAGAATGGTGTCTAACTCCATTGGCTTGCTTGGTGGGAGATCTGTCACATAGTCTTCAACATCTTCAACTTGTGATCCCTACACATTTACATTGTCTGCAACACACTTATAAGGAGTGAGGTCTTCAATATTAAAAATAGGAGAAATCATTAAAGTAAGGGAAAAAGAAATATCGTATGCATTTTCACCCATCTTGGAGAGGATTGTGCAAGGTCCAATATTTTTCATGTTCAGCTTTGATTATCTTCCTTTGGTGAGTCTCTCCTTCCTTAGGTATGCCCATACCTTATCTCCAACTTTGAAATGAACTTCTCTTCTCCTCTTGTCTGCTTGTGCTTTATACTTCATGGTAGATTGTTGTAGTGATTCATTCACTTCTGTCTGCACTTTAGAGATGAGTTTTTCTAGTTCCTCTCCTTGTGCACTAATTCTGAAATTAGATGGAAACTCTACTAAATCCAATGGACCTTTGGGATGCAGTCCATACACTATTTGAAATGGTGGTTTTCCAGTGGACCTATTCATGGAGTCAATGAATGCAAATTCTTCCTGAGGCAAGATCATATCCCAACTTTGGGTGTATTTTTTGGTTAAGCATCTGAAGAGGTTTCCAAGAGACCTATTTACCACCTCCATTTTCCCATGTGTTTGTGGGTGGTATGCTAAACTATAAGTTAGATTTGTGCCCAACTTCTTGAAGAGTGTCCTCCAAAAGTGACCCTAAAATTTCACATCTCTATCAGACACTATTGTTTGTGGAAGACCATGTATCCTAACCACTTCTTTAAAGAATAGATGTACTATGTGAGAGGCATCATTTTTCGCTCTTGCAAGGAACAAATTTCACCATTTTACTAAACTTGTCCACAATTACAAAAATACTATCATAACCCTGCTTTGTTTTTAGCAAACCCATGACAAAGTCCATTGATATTGATTCCCATGGCTTAGAGGGAATTGGTAGGGGTTGATAAAATCCTTGGTTAGTGTATACACCCTTTTCTTGCTAGAAAATAGTACAAGACTCAACAAATTTCTTGATTTCATTTCCCATCTTTGGAAAAAAATAACTCCTTTTCACTAATTCAGTGGTCTTATCTATACCAAAATGTCCTTCTAAGCCACCACAATGTTTCTCTTTGATGATATTTGTTCTCATGGAAAATTTAGGAATGCACAATTGGGCTCCTTTAAACAAGAGTCCATTCCTAATCAGAAAATCAGAAAACTCAGTATGTTATTTACCCACCATTTGTGTGCATACCTCAAAAACTTCTGCAAATTCTGGATCATCAACATATAGGTGTTTTAGGGAGTCAATCCCTACACTCTGAAGTTGAACTTCCTCAACTAATCCAATCCTCCTACTTAGGGCACCAACCACTTTGTTTTCCACTCCTTTTTTATGCTTTGTGTTGAAGGTATATGCTTGCAACTGCTCCATCAATTTGATGTGTTTGACTCCAAGCTTCTCCTGGCTGTTTAGAAAACTTAATGCATGGTTGTCATTATAAACAATGAATTCTTTAGGGAGTAAGTAATGTCTCCAATTTTTCAGGGCTTGAACCATTGCATAAAGTTCTAAATCATAAGTATAATACCTCTTCTTGGCATCATTCAATTTTTCTAAGAAAAATGCTATGGCTTTACCTTCTTGGCTCAATATTGCACCTATGGCCAAGTTGCTTGCATCTGTTTCAACTGTTAATACCTTTTTGAAGTCAGGGAGTACTAAGATTGGGTATTGTGCCACTCTGTTCTTGAGATATTGAAAGCATTTGCTGCTTATTCCACTCAAATCTAGTCTTCTTTCCATCTTTTATTGTGTCCAACATAGGAGCACACACATGGCTAAAATTCTTTATAAAATTTCTATAAAAAGTTGCTAAACCATGAAAAATTCTAACATCACCTTGGTTCTTTGGTGGAGGCCATTTGAATATTGTTGCAACCTTCTCTGGATCCATTTTGAGAGTTCCTTGGGAGATGACAAAACCTAAGAAGACAAGTTCCTTCTTCACGAACATACACTTTTCCAAGTTAATGACAAACTTGTGCTGATGAAGTCTCTTCAAAATTTGTTCCACATATTCAAGGTGTTCCTCTCTGCTATGACTGAAAATCAGAATTTCATTCAAGTAGATGACCACAAACTTTCCAATAAAATCAATAAAAATCTCATTGATGAGCCTCATGAATGTACTAGGAGCATTACTCAAGCCAAATAGCATAACAAGCTACTCAAACAATCCCTCAGTTGTTTTAAATGCTGTCTTCCACTCAAATCCTGGTTTAATTCTAATTTGATGGTAGCTTGATTTTAAATCAATCTTGGTAAAGTAACAAGCAGTGCCTAATTGGTCTAGAAGATCTTCCATTCTTGGAATGGGGAACCTATATCTTATTTTTATTTTGTTTAGGGCCATGCTGTCAGTGCACAATCTCCATTTACCATCATTTTTGGGGGCCAAAATTGATGGGACAATAGATGGACTGAGACTCTTTTGGATGTGTCCATTTTCTAATAGTTCATTCACTTCCCTTTTAATCTCTGCATGCTGCACTGGTGTCATTTTTTACAGGGCTTTGTTTGGAAAAGAGGAGCTAGGTATTAAGTCAATTTGATGACTAATATCTCTCAAGGGAGGGAGGATTGTTGGCAGGTCACTAGCAGTGACAAAAATATATTTTGTGAGTAACTTCTGAACTTCATCTAGTATAGGATCATCACTTATAGACCTTACATTATCCTTAGGTTTGGAGATTAAGACATAGGCTTCAAGTTCAGATTCTTTCAAAACTTTTAACATTTCTTTCTCCCCCATGGTTATGACAGTTGGTTCTTTCTCAGTCTTGTTATCAGGTAGGGGTTTCATTATGAATGTTTTCCCATCCTTGGTGATAGAGTAGGTATTTTTCCTATAATGGTGTCTGGCATCAACATCATACTGCGAAGTCCTGCCTAGAATAATGTGGGAGGCATCCATTTCAACAATATCATAGATAACTTTATCTATAAATTCTGCTATTGAAAACTCTATCCTTGCTTGTTTAGTGACTAAAGTTTGCTGACCCTTTGTTAGCCAAGACACATGGTAAGGAAAAGGATGAGGCTTCTTAGGAAGATTTAGTTTTTGTACCATTTCACAAGACACTAAATTCTCAGTTGAGCTAGAATTAATAAGTAAGTTACTTACCTTCCCATTGCATTTGATCCTTGTCCTAAAGAGGTTCTTTCTTTGAGGAGGTTCTTGGCTTTGTGGAACTTGGAGGAAGACTTGTCTCATCATAAAGCATTGTCCTTCCTCTAGTTATAAGTCCCTTGTATTGTCCTCTTCAACGAGTTGTGCTCTCCTTTCTCCTTGGTTGTTATTGTTCCTCTTCTTAGGGCATCTTCCTAGATGGTCTCCCAACTGATTATAGTAGTAATACCTTAGTGGTCCATTGCCTCTTCATGTGTTTGATCTTCCCCTATTGAAGGGTCTTCTCCCTCTATAGTTTCCTCTTGAGTTTGAATCACTGTTCTCTTTGTCTCCTTGGCCAAGGGTCCTACTGCTATTACTATTTTATTTCCCTCTATTCCAAGAGGTTCCTCTCCCTTTTAAGTTCTTCCCACTATTATTACTCTTTCCCTTTTCAAAAATCTTTCTTTCTCTTCCACTTTTCCTCTAACTTGAGTGCCATTTGATAGAACTTGTTCACTGTGGTAGGGAAGTGTAGGCTGAGTTCCTCTTGAATGGATAATTTAAGTCCATTCATATACCTCGCTAACTTTTCTTCTTCATCTTCTGCCACATTTATCTTCATACATAACTTTAGGAACTCCTCGGTGTATGAGCCCACATCCATGTCCTTCTGCTTTAGGATTTGCTTCTTCCTATGGATTTGTACCCCATAGTCTTTAGGCACATAGGTCTCCTTGACCAATGTAATCATTCTGTTCCATGAAGAGATCATACTCTTCCCATTCTTAACCCTCTCTGGTTGGATGAAGCTCCACCAAGTTAGGGCTTCTCCCTTCAACTTGGATCTTGCTATTTTCACTCTCTGCTTCTCAGGGATGTCCTCACACTCAAAGAAGCTTGTTAGGGCCTCTATCCAATCCAAGGCCAAGTCTACATTCATCTTCCCATTGAAATTTGGTAGATCCAACTTCTCCTCCATGGTTCTTCTCCCCATGGACTTCAAGGCATCTATGAGGGGTCTCTAGTTTGCATGAATGTCCACATCCTAGTCAGGGGTGTTTTCATCTGACTCACTCCCATTTTCATCACCAGAGGCAACTTCTTTACCCCTCTCTACCTTGCTCTCTAACTCTTGTAGTCTCCTTGTCAAGGCTGCATTTGCTACCCTTTTCTCTCTCACCATCTTTGTGAACTCAATTTTTGTAACCCTTGAATGAATATCCTCATCCTCAGGATTAGACATAGCTCTGATAGCACTTGATACAAAGTGGGAAACTAGAAGCTTGTCAAATATCTCAAATAGGGCAAAGTACCCTAGATCACCAAATTTCAAGGCCAAAATTCTTAACACTTATCACAAGTGTGGAAGAAGGACTTGGTTAAGGCTATCACAACCCCAAAATCCCAAGGGTAACCTAATCACTAGGTTTCGCCAATCCTTCAACACCAACAACCAAGGTTGGTCTCACAAGAAAATGACCCTAATTCACAATGATACCCACAGAGTGACACATAGGACCAGGGGTGACCTATTCTTGTAGGTATGGTCTATTTAGGTCCCTATTGAATAGTTCCAATGGTTCTTTCACTCAAATGCAATCCATGTACCATGGTTCCTTCACAAACCCAAGACTATGCTTGTAGCCTTTTTCAGAGGGAAAAGTGATCTCAAGTGAGATTCTTCCACATACCCCTATGAACTGGTTGGGGATTCATACACCCTTTATGGACTAGGAATTTAGACTCAAGCCCTAGAACATGAAAATGAGAAGAAGATAGGATGACACACCAAATTGCTCCACTAATTAGCCCTAATTAGGCCTCCATTTACACTACAAGTGTCTTTTAGATGCATCCAATGCATAGACTGATGATTGGGTCATGTGAGAGTGGGCACAAAGGTCTCTTTTTCTAACTTTGGGCTTCTGGTAAATCCCCAAACAAAATTTATGACTACTGTCCTAATTCTGGATAGGTGCATACATAAGGATATACACCTAGGGCATCACTTCATTGCCATTTCCCTACAACTTGAAGAACCTATCTTGAAAAATATCAAAGAGGCATCATATGAACAATCTTTCCACCAAGGGTCATTGAATTCCCATGGTGGAAAATGGAAATACACTTAATTTTCTTAGAAACCCTGACTTAGGGCCTATAATCCAGGCAGTGAGTTTGTAAATTCTATAACTTTCAAACCAAACCTGATCAACACATGAGACCAAAACCAAATGGCAGAAGATTCAAAGGAATAACTCTTGGTTTCATAATTTCATGTCTCTATGTTTGTACCCGACCATACACAATGATTGTTTCTTAGGAAATGCAAGAAAATAGTTATTTTATTAATTTCAGAATGCCAAAATTACATCATTAGCCTACCACCCACCTGAAAGGGATTTTTTAGGCACTCCCAACGGTTGAATTTGTAGTGTTGAATTTACAAATTTTTTATCATGAATGTCATCATGAATTCTATAGATCTAAAACTTACTCCTTGTGTTTAATGCCTTGGATACTTGATCGATTTCTCTTGAGGACTTGAGCATTTTCATGCTTGATTGCTTACTTGATATCCAAATTTTGGGGGTAAATTTCTTTGATACCTCCACCTAGAATTTTGGGCTTTGAATTTTGTCGTGATCCCAAGACCAAAGATGGTCGTGATCCAAGGATCAAAGATGCAAGGAACTTAAGGACCGTGACATTGCGAGATCTTGAAACATGTCTTTGGTTGACCAACACTAGAGAAAGATAGGGATAGATGATGAGGTTTTCACTTGAGTAAACTTTATTGGTTGTTTTATGGGCTCTTGTGCCAAGTCCAAAGTCAATACCAGATTGACTAACAAGAATCATCTGATAGGTTAGTGTGGAAAGGATCGACCACATGATTTCAAATATGTTACACTAAGATCTAACAAAACATTTAATCCAAATGATAACACAGTAAATGCCAACACAATAACATAATCCTTTGTTGTTGACAAAACCCTATTAAAGGTAAAACCCTAGTGGGAATTAGCACCCAAAAATGATGTACTAAGAGTATAGTATCCCTATTAAAATATTTAGCCTTGTTAGGAGCTTATTGATGCATTACACTACATAGTCCCTGTTAAAGGACAGACCCTGTTAGGAGTCAAGAGTAATAGTGAGCTCGCTGCCTAGGCACAATGCCTAAAGAATACCCTCAAAACTTACAGTTTGAAATACAAGTGTATATAGGAAATATACAATCCAGTGAACTATTTGATAATAACTATCTTTACTTGGTTAGTTCCAATGAAGTAACATAATCAAAACCTCTTCTCTACATCCAATAGAATTCACACAAACAAGCTCATAGCTTCCACACTTCATCATCTCTTCCACAATCACATACATACACTTTTCAAAAAGAAGATCTCTCTCATATATAACCTATTACAATAATTAATTAGGTCGGCCAATCAGGCTTTCCCAATATACAAATAATTATTTAACCCCTTGCTAAGATAAAAACAATACCTATAAAAAGTAAACATCAATTACAATTCATCAAATATAATCCAAGATCCATAATCGACACTCACAATCCATAATACACGCTACATCTCCGAAGTCAGCCCCAAATAGGTCTCCTCCAAAACACACACCATAAATGACATCACCAAGAGTCCTAAAACCCAAGAATCATAAAAATATTCCTTAACATGTTTACTACCATCCCTTAATCTCACATAACCTAAATCCACATCACTTGTAAGTTATAATCAAAACACAAAGACTAAGTTTGTTGAAGATCACTATCACTGCCCAGTACCCAGCCTTCACTAAAACATCTCTAAATAATATTGTATAAAATATTAAGCCATGGGACCTTAGGAATAAGAACAAAACATATCATTGTACACATCACCATCTTCTCTCATCCTAATCCAACTGTACAGTACCTGTACACTTCTATCAGTCATCAAGAAATAGTAATAACCAGTCTAGTCTGCCTCCATAGAAACATATATTGACATCAGTGACAAAAAATAAATGCCAACAACATCATAAATAAAAAATTACAACAATCTTCCCCTTTGGCATTGATAGAAACATATGGGAAAATCTATCAACCCAAAAGTAATCTCTCAATACAATCTTCTCAATATCCTCATCAGAGCTTTCCCTACAGCAGTAGGGATTTTCTCATAGAATCTCTCCCCCTTTGACAACAATGGAAAATGGTGCCATAACTCTTCTTCTTTCCTTTTCAAGGTGTATCTTTTTAAAAAAATTATGTCTCCAACAACTAGGTGCAAAATCACCCAAATATGTTCTATAATATTTTTGCGATCACTCCCGCTGAGGAGTAGATCCATAAATCAAGTCCAAAAAATGATATAGCTTTGAAAGCCACTGGACTGATGCATTCCTACATCAATTTAGTTCTTGCAAGGAGGGGCTTTCACCCAAAGCATACCTCTGAGATACTCAAAGTGACGCAAGGAGGGTAGATACTCAAGGCCTAGGGAACTCCCAAGTACCAAACCATCTTGCAGACACACAATGCAAAAGCAAAAATACAAGAATGAGAGAAGGAAATAATAGATAACTATTAATTTATCAAACTCATTACATGCTGGGATGTAAGGCCTTCCTAGTTTTGTCTATATATATTGAAATTAATTATAGAGTGATCTTCATACATGGGAGGTCACAGACCTGCCTTTCAAATGGCTCAAAAGTTAATCTTCTATCCCAAATCTGCTATCCTCCAACTACTGCCTAAAACTAAGAACAAAGAAACAAATATATACAAGAGTCCACCAAAGAGGTCAGTGGTCAAATCCATAAGAGTGACCCAGATTTAGGTCCACACAGATCCCAATGAGAGACCTCACATTAATTATTCCATGGAAATTAAATTTAGAAGTTGGCTAGATCAGGATAAACAACTCAGGAAGAGCATCACCGAGCAACAACAATCACTCAGTAAGACGATAACTGAGCAATAGGGATGACTCGGTAAGAACATAACCGAGAAAAAAAAAATGAACTTAGTGAAAGAATAACCAACAAAAAGAAACCAACACACACTAAGACCTGTTGGTAAAGAAAGATAGAAAGAGTACTTGAGCAATAGGGTAACCAAGCACTTCATCGAGTAGCCTCTAAACAAGCTAAAGAACAAAAGAAAACATATTTTTGGTTGATCAAGATTTCCAAGGACCCAAGATTCTCCTGCTTCACAAAGGCATCCTTTGGTAAAGGTTTTGTAAATATATCTACTATTTTTTCCTTTGTACTCATATACTCCAATCTAATCTCCTTCTCTGACCTTATCTCTGAAGAAATGATACTTAATGGAAATATGTTTAGTCTTTGAATCCATTACTAGATTCTTCGACACGTTCATTGTGCTAGTGTTATTACTATGGACACTATCCCATCAAAATTTATCCCAATGTCCTTCAACATTTGTTTCATCCAAACAGTCTATGTGCAATTTATAGCAGCAGCACCATATTCAAATTCAGTAGTAGACTAAGCTATACAATCCTTCTTTTTACTTAGCTAAGAAACCAATCTTTTCCCAAGAAAGAATGCACCACCAGTTGTGTTTTTTTTGTCATCAATATTTATTTCCCAATCAACATCAGTATAAGCATGTAAATCAAAATCATCAGATTTCTTATTCCATAAGCCATAATCCAGTGTTCCTTTTGGATATCTAAATATTCTTTCACAGTAGCAAGGTGTGTCTTTTTAGGATCTTCTTGATATCTTTCCACAATTCCAACTGCGTTAGCAATATCATTTCTTGTGTGATTTAGATATTTTAAGCCTCTAATCATAGATTTGTAGTTTGTTTGAAAAACACTAGGAGTTTCATCAGTATTAGTAATCTTGTGACCAATAACCATAGGTGTTCCAAAGACTAGGAATGAAATTGTTGCTAAGATTTGGAATTTCATTTTACCCTATATTTGCTAGGGGGTTTGGAAAGAAAGAAATGAGATAATCTTCAGAAAAAAGTCTCCAATGAGAAAGTAGTCTTCCATAAGATCAAAAGAGATATTATGGAGAAGTTATATTTAAAGGAGAACCTTGCGGAACCCTCTAATTTGGAGGACATAACCATCCTTAATAACTACAAAATAAAAGGTAACATGGGAAAATGAAAGGAATATTCAAGGAGACATGAATTAAGATGGGATTTCCCTCCTAGGGGATGGATGAAAGTTAATTTCAATGGTGCATCGAAAGAGAACCCAGGGGTGGTAGGGTGTGTTATGGTGATAAGAGATGATCATTAGGTTTGCAAAGGTATAAGAGCTATACCTTTATGTTTTCAAAAAAGCCATGTTGTCGAGGCCAATGCAACCCTACATGGCTTAGTCCTAGCCAGGGATAAGGGATGTAAGAATATTTGGCTTGAGGGTGATTCCCTTAACATAATAAAATGTCTTAGTTATGATTTTGAAGCTTCTTGGTCTATTCATAATGTCATGCAAAAATCTAAAATCTTAATGTAGACGTCCAAAAATATTAATATTGATTTCTCTCTTAATCCTCTAACTATTTAATTCAATCAATTAAATAGTTTCATTGCTAGTATTTATCAATGATCAAATACTATTCTAATGTATTTTTCTGAAATACATTTGTCTCAAAAAAATCCCCTCTTTAATGAATTTATATTTATTAAAATCCCTTCATATTCCTAATTCTTATAAACTATGGTTTATTCAAATCTAATTTGAATTATAATCTAAACCCTAGCTACGAACCTATTAATCCAACCTAGAGACCTACCCTAAGCCTACCCTATTCCTACTCTACTCCCATCACCTCACTTCCTAAACATGTTTCCCTACCTAACTGTCCTCTAATCATACTTAAAGGGTGATTCCTAACCTTTTTAAGGCTAATGGAATGCTCACCCACATGGGGAAATTCTCCCCAAAATCGTCACCCATCCCTCTTAAATTCCTCTTACAATTTTGTCTCCCACTCGGAAATCTTGAGCCACTCAACATTTAATGCCAAGTTTGACTCAAAATTAGCCATCTCTTCCAAGCCTATGTGTCCCTTATGTGGCTCTTATTTGGATACCACATAGATGCCACATCATCCAAGCTCTCCTCTTCTCTCCCAAAATTATATAAATAGAGGCCTTCTCCTCTTAATTTTTCATCTCTCAATTTGCATTGTTATCATGCTATTTTAATGTTAGGAGTTCATTTCTAGTTTCTCATGATTTGATGTTGAAATCACATAGAAATTACATGCTAGGTTCTTTTGGCTAAAATCAATCATAGTTTCTTGCATTATCTTGCATTTCAATCATAGTAGTTTAATCATTTGGAGAAGTTTGAGACTAGTTACTCCATACTAGTTCTTGAATCCTTCTCCCTTCATCCAATCTTGCACCAATTTTAATCATTCCAATTGGGGATCCATTGCATTTTGTGTGTTTGAGAGAGCACTCCCACAATCATCCAAAAGATAAAATCAAACAAGTTAAATAGGGTGCTTACTTGTTTTAGCTCAATCTGATATTATTTGGTGTTCTTTGTTGCTTGCTTGCTCTTCCATACAATTTTGAATTGATTATATGTGCTAACCCACTAATGTTGCATGTTTGAGCTTGCTCCCAATAGGTTTTAAACCATTAAGAATTCCTCATACACATTCTGGCATGCCCGGTAGGACCTGCATCCCTAAAATCCTTCTATTTTCTTGTGTATTTCTTTAAATTTCACCAAGCACGTAGATCGGTGTCTGTGTTTTACGCAGAGGTGTCCATGCAAATGTTGGTTCTCTTTGAAATATTGTTCGGTGTCCTTGCTTAACCAGCGTCTATGCCTTGAATTGACATCTATGCCTGGCATTGCTAGTTTGAGATTTTCCAAACATAATTTTTTAGTTTTTCAAGATTTACTGTCTTTCCCACTGCTTTTTAATATTTGAGCATTCTATTTTTTAGTAGAGATCCATGTTAAAAGTAGTTATAATGCCAAATTTTCATTAAGGGAATGAATCTTGATAAATTATTAAATAATATTATCTTTTAATTGTTTGGATAATCTCAAATGGCTAAATTTGATCAAATTAAAGACTAAGAAGGAAGAAAAAGTAACTTTGTTTGATGTTTTTGTTGTGTTTTTGTGAACTTGCAGGCACAACAGCATCCGCAGAAACACAGATTTAGGTGTCAGCATTTGACCAAATGCCAGTTCAGAAAAGCATTGATGGGCGTTTGAGTTTCATGAATTGACGTGTTTGACTGGTATAGCAGTTTTGTGGTGTTTTATGTTTTTTGGCCTATTTTCTTGCATTCTGTCATTTTTAAGCTAAAACATAGAACCAACGTCTGCACCCTGAATCGGTGTCTGCACTTTGACAGTCTATTTTTGATCATTTGCTAACAATTGTTTAAGTGTTTTTTTTGTGTTTTCAATATTTTTCCAAGGCAAAATTGAAACTACTAACCAGTTGTCTTGCAACACCGCTTGCAAAAGACACAAATTCAAAACAACTCGCATTTGTATTACAGGTTGCCTCAAATCAAAAATTGACCAAACGATCATGTTTTCTTTAACTTTTCTTAGGTACCTAGCATAATTAGGGAGATTTTATTGTCTACGTCAAAGCAAGTGTTAGGGGATTATGCTCTCTTCCCTTTTGGGATGATCAAAAACCTAGACACACTTGATTTGTGTTAAACAATTAAATCTTTTGAGAAAGAACAAACTTTGTCTTGTTTGCTTGGGAGAAAATGACATTGGGTAGGAGAGTATGCTCTTTTCCCCCCTATGGGAAAATCAGAAATCTAGACCCCTCTCATCGCCAATCCATGTTTTTCAAATTAATCCTTTAGTTGTGCCTGTTGGTTGAGGAAAAAATCTCCTGGGAATGACCCACATGAGAACGAGGTGTAAGCCACACCACTCTAACTCACGTTTATCAAATTTACTCTTTGGGGCTAAAGCCTCTGGATTCAATTTGCATTTGAGCTTATACTCGGCTCTCATCTAACTTAAGTGTGGCCTCGCGGTGTCAATCATGTTTACGTGACCACTTTTGTCAAGAAGATATATGGGGCTACACACCTAAATTGTGCTTGCATGGACATAGAGGATACAATCAAATGGAGACACTTACTAGACACTCTAAGCATAGAAGCTACCCAATTCACCTCCGAACAGTGATTTATTATAGTGCTAGGGGAGGGAAGAATCTCCCCCAAGATCCCCATCATATGTGTCCCATGGTATTGTGTTGCGAAAGAGATCTTCGTAGCACGATAACAATACCTGGAAAAAGGAAAAAACACAGGCGCCCTTCCGGGGGTGACACTACTCTATGAGCTAAAGGACTACCAAGAAATGGGTCTATAATATTTCATTTGAAGCCAATTCCTTGCATAGATTTGTGCTTGAAGTGTTTGAAGAACATTGACAAATCAAAAACACAAATAGGATACCCAACATTAAAATTTGTCACATGCTTGTATTTGTCAAGGTTGCTTTGTCCCTTGTCGGATTGTTTTCCAGACACATGCTTATTATTTTCTGATTTGATTATTTTGAAATTGGTTCTTTCCATGGAAAAAATCTATTGAAAATTAGATAGAAATCAAAATTTTCCCAAAATCATCAAAACAACATCCTTTTGCAGATTATCATGAGCTCCAATCTTCAAAATTTGACCTTTTACAAAAACTTCCAATTTCTCATCCCAAATCAAATCTGTTTATAGGACATGAGCGATTCCAAGAAGCATAAGAAGGTAAAAACTCCATTACCACCCATGCAAAGAGAACAAAAGAATACAACTTGAGAGGCTAACAAGTACCAACACATCATTGATTCTATCCAACAAGAAATTCATAAATGGGAAGAATTTGATAAAGTGATCTACAATAACAAGGTTTCTCGTTTCATGGGAAAATATCATATAAACGCTGCTTTTGTTGGATTTGAGAAATATGACTAGCTGGTCCACCACAACAAAAAAATGTTCCTCCTCTTCTTAAGCTTACTTAGCTTGCATTTTAGGACCTTCCTTAGGTTGTCATCTTTAGAAACACATCACACACTCATCCCAACATAATGCTACATTAAGCCAATCCAATCCTAATCAACCTAGCATCATCATATTCATCATCCAAGGCATCCTTAACCACATCCTTAACTTGGTATTGCATCCCCTTTTGAGTTGCTTAAAACCTACATCTTAATCAAAACCCCCATCCTTAAGTGTCCTTTACTAAGCATTGTTTAGGATAATCCCCTTTGCCTTTGCAAACTCATCACCTTGATCAAAAGGTTGGTTTGCATTGACATAGAATCTCATCTGCCAAAGACCACAAGTCTATCTTAGGTAGACAATCACATCCACTTTATCTTACATTAGGAAAAGCAACCCTTAATCATTGCATACACCAAGTTATCCTTAGTCCTGGGGAGCATATTCATCATCCTAGACGCATCCTAATACTAGCATCATCATCCTTAGCTTCCTAAGAACATCCTTACATTACATCTTGAATCTCATATCCTGTTAAGGTAGTCATTTCATGCCACCTATCACACAAGCCACTAATAAGAGGAAGAGCATGGACCCTAATCTTGCCACTAGTTCATCTAATCCTACAACTAACAACACAAACGCCATGGTTACTTATGCGCCTCAGCCCAATGAACAAGTTGAACACATCTGGGTAGATACTAATGAGATGCCTACCATCAATACCATAGAAACAATTATTAATCATCCAGGACATGTCCACATGGTGAACGCCATGAGTGGACATAACAACAATCATGTACTCTTGGACATTCAGAAATAAGGACTTCAACTCCTACCTTGGATTATACCCACACTTTTCACACGACCTATGATACTTCCAAGAGAATGTCCTCATCCCACTAGAAATGAATTTTTTGATCCACTTCAGCGAGCCCTACAGGTGGGAAATCTTATCAAACAAGTAGTCCAACCTTCCATCTAACCCTCTATCATTCATATGACACCTTCATCTACCTCATGAGCCCTGCCTCTTGATCCAACATCAGCAGCACAAGAAATACCCCCTATCACTATGCAAGCACCTCCTCAATCCATAGCCGCTCCACTTTCACAAACATTCCCAACATTTGTAGCAAAATTTCCACCACCAGTCAGCACGCAACAAACCACCATTCCACCTATCCCCACTCAGCCCATTCAAAGTGCAGCAACTAGTTTGTAGCATCAAAGCACCCAAGTCTCCATGCCTATTCTGCCTTTCTTCACCACAAGCATTCCCTCTACCAACACCTATAACCAACCTGTATTTCCCCAAGGGTCCACTTTCCCCGCTCCACTAGCAACACAACCGCAACGTGTGCAAGTATTTTTGCCACAAATACAAACCAAACCAAATCCTCCCATACAACAACCATCTACCAATCCCTTTTTCATACCCAAAATACCTATCCAACAACAACAACCAATCCAGTAACAACAACAACAACCTATCCAACGAAACCAACCAATCAAGCACCAACATCAACCTATCCAACAACAACAACCAATCCAGCAACATCAACAACCAATCCAGCAACAACAACAACCTATTCAACAACAACAATCCCAACAACAACAACCACAACAACAACTTACCATCCCATTCACATCCCAAGCACAACAGCAACAAATCAACCCCTTTGCAGCTGCGCAATCCACCCTTCAAGTTACACAGCAGCGGCAACCACAAACACAGGGGAAAATCCCTTCATGGCACAACCAATACAATAGTTTGCTAATCCTTTCATCCAACCCATGCAGCAATAGCCAACTCATTCCGCCATCTACCTAGTCATGCCATCTTTTGCTGCATCACAAACCATCCCACCACCACAAGAATTCAGTGTCCCTAGTAACACCAATTACCTTGCCATAGCCAC
Source organism: Thuja plicata (assembly GCA_018584345.1). NCBI lineage: Eukaryota > Viridiplantae > Streptophyta > Pinopsida > Cupressales > Cupressaceae > Thuja > Thuja plicata. The sequence goes on along the minus strand of MU228186.1, from coordinate 1,566,572 downwards.
TGGGGGCATTCTGCCATAGAAATATTATCCTCCACCTCATGTAGGTGCACAACAAGCTCTGCCCACTTATCCAATGCCTCAACAAATACAAGCATAATTCCAGCAGTTGCAACAACCCTATCAAGCGCCGCCACCTCCTCCACTACAATATTCTCCTTAGTTGTAGCTTCCACCACAACAACCCATATATGTTGACCAACAACCATCATATAAAACACCACAATATTCCCCATAGAACCCTCCATATTCACCATTTGATCCATATCAGGTTCAAGGAACCGATGCAATCACGGTTAATAATCCTCCCCCAAAAATCAACCATGAATGGGAAGAAATGAAGAATTCTCTCAAAGAGCTAAAAGCAGGACAGAGGCTAAAACATTCAAGTTTGAAGAGGTGTGTCCTTATCCATTTGATCAATCTATCACTACCATACCATTCCCCAAGCACTTTGAGACACCCAAATTTGATAAATATCAGGGGAAGGGAGATCTTGTGAGTTATGTGAAAGAATTTTACATGGCATGTCAGGAAGTGGCCTATAGTGATAACTTCCTCATGAGACTATTCCCCAAGAGCTTAGGAGGGACCTCTCTTGGATGGTTCTACAAAATTCCTTTTGGCATAGTCTCTACTTTTGTTGAACTATCTAAAAAGTTTGTGGCCCAATACGCACATAATGTCAAAAATGAACTCTCACTCCTTGACCTATGCAACTCCAAACAAAAGGGAGGAGAGAGCCTAGATGATTACCTTCAGCATTGACAAGGGCTTACTACAAGGTTTTCCTATCAACCCCCTGAGTAACATCTTATCAAAATCTTCATTAACAACCTCCATCCCAAGCTTGCCTATCACATGCGCATGAATTGTATACAAACTTATCAAGACATCAGAATCAAAGGCATGGATCTCGAATGAGGTCTCAGAGAAGATGGTGCCATCAATAACTACAAAGAATCCCAGCCTAACAACATAAAAATGATCGATTGCGGTACTGGAACAAGCACAAGAATGCAGTGACTGACAGAGCCACTAACACCAAACACGTTCAGGTTGTGGTAGCCGGTCGTAATACACCTACCCAAACTTATCAGCAAGCACCGCTATTGTACCCTCAACCTCCTCCCATGTATAAATAGTCCAATCTCACATATCCCCAACTGAATTACTAGTAAAAAATGCACCCTCAAGGCATGACTATCTATCCCCCTCCAAGGACATCATATCAACCCAACTACCAAGGTCCTATGAACCAAAAAAATGCTACATCAGTCCCATATGGACAACAAAGGCCTCGCACTTCAAATGTGCCACAACACATGTTTACCCCTTTGGATGAACCCATAGATGTCATCTTGTATAGAATGGTCCAAGCTAATCAAGTTGTGCATCCAAAAATGCAGTCGTTTGATGACTCAACACCTTAGCCTACCTGGTATAAAGACAACGAGTACTGTGAATATCACTGTATTAAGGGACACACCACCCTCAAATGCATGAAGTTAAAAAATTACATCCAGGATCTCATCAACTGCAAAGAGATCAAAGTGGACTCTCCTGCCCAACCATCACCAAATGCAAGCCTTAAAATCTATCAAAATGCATTTCCTGAACACACCTTAGGTAAAGGCCCAAGCAATCCTACTCAATCCTCTGATTAGGGGAAGGGTAAACAAGGGGAAAATGCCAACAAAAAAGATTATACAAATGCATATATAACCTATGATAATCTCATTGGCTGCATATCCCAAGTCTAGTCCTCTATCAATGTCATGCATGTCAAGGGTGCCGATAACCAATGTGTAGTCACCACTCATAGAGGAAGAATAATAGTTGTAGGTGTCGGTCTCGCTCCATCTACTGGTACCCAATACAACATTTTGGAACACCTAGGGAATACTCCTACCCAAATTTCCATATTGGATCTCCTCCGCAATTCACCCACCTATCAAGAGATCCTCAATAAAGTCTTACAAGAATCCTATGTTCCTAGCGACATCAACCTCACTGAATTCCAGAACCTTGTTGAACACCTGCCCGCATCTTTTCGGGTCTCCTTTAAACCAACAGACGTACCTTCAAAAGAACCCAATCATAATCTCCCACTTTGTATTGCTGTCATGGTTAACAATTTTTCCATCAAATGGGTCATGATAGATAATGGTTTGACCCTAAATCTATGTACTCTGAAATTCATAAAATAGCTGGGTTGCACTAAAGCTGATATAACAAATGAGGTCATAAAAATCAAAGCCTATGATAATCTAGAGCGTACTTCTGAAGGCACCATATTATTACCCATCCAAGTGGGCCCTATTACCTAGGATATAGTATGTCATGTTGTTGATCTTGACCTTCCCTACAACATCCTCCTTGGATGCCCATGGATTCATTCTATGTAGGTCATCTCCTCCACCTACCATCAATGCATCAAATTTCCAGATAATGACACTAAGATCACCATCCGCATAGATCCCAAGCTCTTCACATACTCCAATGTGTTGGAAACTTCCTTCCCACATTCCAATCATTTCTTGGGATCGAGATTGGCACCTCTATTACCAGTTCATCTCAAACCCATTTAGACCCAGAAACAATCCTCTCTTCCACCCTTTCCACGGTTAATATCAACAACAAAGGTTGTGGTGAATACAACTTATTTGATGCCTTCGCAATTGGAGCACTGCCAAATGATCCACACACTCAAGGCTGCCAACCTAATCCAAGAAAGACAGAACCAAAGAAAACCAAGGTGCTACAATTAGGTCCTACCACTTTTATCTTAAAAGGTACTTTGAATGGCCAGGAAATGACAACAAACATCAACCAATGACTCTATAGGGATCCACCACCCAAGGACACAAGTCGCCTCAATTACTTCAAAGGTAAGTACCCTATGACTCACAAGCTGGTGATAGAAAAATGGAACTAACAAGGAGGTGGCCTTGGTTATGAAGATAAAGGAATGAAATATCCTATTGTACCTACCCAATGAGAAAAGAACCTAGGCCTTGGCATGGAATATGACACAAATGGGGGCACCAACAAAAACATCTTTGCCTCTTTTCCTTCCCTAGGTGAAATTGCTGACATCGAAGATGTCCCAGAAGAGAAATTTGTGAGAGCCTACGATGTTGTCTTTGACGATGAAACCTTCCTGGGAAATTCTATCCTATGCCAACTCTCCATTCTCTTCATTGACCTTCCCCTTCACCATCCTAAACTCATAGATCAGGACCAACCAAGTGTCATGCATGTTGACGAGTTCCAAAGTGAGGATGTGCTCCTATGCTTTATGGGAGCAATTGAGCAAAGAAATGACTGGGGGTAAGAATCAACATATGTCTACAAACTAGACCCAAAGGAATACTTGGTGGAAGAGGAGAACTTTAGCTACAAAAATGAAGGAGAAAATAAAAAATAAAAAATAAAAAATTGACCCCCTAGCGAAAACCCCTCTGGGGCGCTATCTGATCATAAAATAGTAAAAACAAAGGGTGTATCCCCTGGTGAAAACCTCTCTAAGGTGCCAGAGGATGAAGATTCTCCTCTTCCTCTAATCCTTGATTATAGACCTGAACAGTCTGTGATTCTCATCGCAGAAAAAAAACCTATCAACCTAGGCACTAAAGAGAATCCTGTCATCACATACATAGAAGCATTTCTGACTGAAGGAGAAGAAATTGATCTAGTCACTTTATTGAAGGAATCCATTGATAAGTTTGCATGGTCTTACTCCCACATGCTGGGATTAGAACCCAACTTGGTGGTTCACCATCTTTCAGTGGACCCAAACATCAAACCTATCAAATAAAAGCTTAGAAAAATGCACCCTAAAGTGGCACTACTTGTCAAAGTAGAGCTAGAGAAGTTACTCCAAGCCAAGATCATCCACACCATTGACTACTCTGACTGGATTTCTAACATGGTGCCAGTGTCTAAACCTGATAAATCAATCAAGATATGTAAATATTTATGACATCTCAACAAGGCATGTCCCAAGGATGATTTCACATTGCCAAACATAGACATGATTGTGAATCTCATAGCAGGACCTGAGATGTTACTCATGGATAGATTTTTCAGATATAATTAGATTTGTATTGCAAAAGAAGATTAGTACAAGATAACATTCACTACCCCCTAGAGAACCTTCTGCTATAACATGATGCCTTTTGGCTTGAACAATGCGAGGGAAACCTATCAAAGGGCCATGACTATCATTTTTCATGACATGATTCACAAGATCCTTGAAGACTATGTAGATGATATCCTAGAAAAATTAGTAAAATGGGAAGATCACCTCAATGTTTTGGAATGTGCCTTTAACAGAATTGGACACTACTGCTTAATTCTCAACCCTAAGAAGTGTATCTTCAGGGTCACATCAGGAAAACTCCTTGGGTTCATTGTATCCAAACGAGGCATTGAAATAGATCCAAAGAAGGTACAAGCTATCATAGAGATGCCTCCACAAAAAATAATCTGACAATTGTGCAACCTCCAAGGAAAGCTACAATCTATTCACTGTTTTATCTCTCAACTAGCATACAAGTGCCAACCATTCACTCATCTCCTACAAAAAGATAACACATTCAAATGGGATCCTCAGTGTCAGGAGATTTTTGACAAGATCAAAGAGTATTTGGCTAATCCACCCATCTTGGTACCACCTGTACCCAGCTCACCACTCATCCTATATATTTTTGCTACTACAATAGCACTGGGGGCACTCCTTGGTCAGTTGGATGATGAAGGCAAAGAAAGAGCTATTTATTACATCAGTCAGACCTTAGTGGGTTATGAGCTCAATTATTCTCGTATGGAAAAATAATGTTTGGTAGTGGTCTTCACCACTCAATAACTTTGCCACTATATGCTTAGTCATACAACCAAGCTCATTTCAAAAGTGGATCCTCTTGTGTACCTACTCTCCAGGACTATGCTTACAGGTCGAATGGAAAAATGGTTATGCTACTAAGTGATTTTGATATTCAATATGTAGACAAAAAATCCATTAAAGGGAAAGTCATTGCAGATCAACTAGCAGAAGCGCCATTGGTAGACGGATATCCTTTGATCATAGAATTTCCAAATGAGAATTTATGCATGATAGAAGAGAAACCTACTTGGAAACTCTACTTTGATGGGTCCTACACATCTCATGGCACAGGGGCAGGAATGATTTTCGTCATACCTCAAGGTGAATACATCCCTATGTCATTCAAATTGGGATTTCCCTACATGAACAACATTGCAGAATATGAGGCACTAATCACAGGACTCTGCATGGCTATAGAATGGAAAATCATAGCTCTACATGTCTTTGGTGATTCCCAACTCATCATAAAATAGGTTCTAGATGAGTATCAAACCAAAGATGAAAAATTGATGCCATATAAGAAAATGGTTGATAAGATGAAAGTGCATTTCCTCCACTTACAGATAACACAAGTACCACGCTTGCAGAACAAGGTTGTCAATGCAATGGCCACAATTGGCTCCCTCCTAGAGATTCCTCATGAGTCTACGCAATACGAGTTCTTAGTTGAGCAACTTCATCCTCCCACCTATGATAACGATGAATCAAATCATGTATGTGTCTTGGTTGGTCCCCATTCCTCATGGTACCATGATATCTAGGCTTACCTACACAATGGTATCATATCCCCTCATCTCACTGCAACCCAATGCCAAAACTTTATCTGCAGAGCTTCTTGCTACAACCTTGTAGCCAACACCCTTTATCATTGAGGCTATCACAACATGCTCTCTAGGTGTTTAGATGAGAACAAATCTTCCCAGGCTCTACAAGAGGTACATGATAGAATCTATGGTGCCCACACGATTAGCATGGTCCTAGCCAAGCAACTTCTACGTATAGGTTACTATTAGCCTACAATGGAACATGATGCTTGTGAGTTCATCAAGAAATGTCTACCTTTCCAACAACATGCTAATTTGATCCATGCTCTTGCATAGGACCTAAGACTGATTGCGCCTCCTTGGCCTTTCTCTTGTTGGGTTTTTGACCTTATTGGTAAGATTACTGCCCTCTCAACTGAAGGCCACAAGTACATAATCATAGCAACAGAGTAATTTAAAAAGTGGGTTGAAGAAATTCTACTCACCCTCACTACTGGTATCCAGATATCCAAATTCACCCTCTACCACATCATCTGTAGTTTTGGCATACCCTCCACTATCTTCATAGATCATGAAACACCATTTGAAAATCAACACGTTAGTGATCTATGTGCTCGCCTCCATATCCATCACTGTTTCTCCAATCCATATTTCCCTCAAGGTAACGGCCAAGCTGAGGAAACTAATAAAACCCTCCTAAAAATCCTCAAGAAAGTTGTCAATGATACTAGTCATGACTGGCATCTCTAGATCAACCCTGCCCTCTGGGCATATCGCACTTCCTACCATTCTCCTATAGGCACCACTCTATACTCCCTAGTTTATGGTGCTGAAGCAGTCTTACTAATTAAGGTTGAACTAACCTCCCTCCAAGTATCACTGAGAGGCCTGGTTGATGATGAAGATTACCGAGTAGCATAACTCACACAACTTGATCTACTAGATGAAAAGTGCCAACAAGCATATGATCACCTAATTGTATATCAAAATAGACTCAAGCGGAACTATAAAAAGAAAGTCCACCCACGTCAATTCCAGGTGGGGGACCTTGAGCTAAAGAAAAATCAGAAAGTGGGTACTGATCAGGAAAAGAAAGGTAAGTTTGAGGTCACCTGGAAAGGTCCCTATATTGTCACTGCATGCTTCGATTCTAGGCCATATCAACTCTCCACTTCTGAAGGAGAACTATTGAATAATCCTATCAACATCATTCATCTTAGGCACTTCTATGCCTGATGGCCAATTGTTCATTCCAGTTATCTAAGAAAATCCATAAAAAGTATAAAAATTCCTAAAAAAAGTACAAAAACAATGCAAAATAGTCCTGAAAAAAAACTCAAAAAAAGCAGAAAAATGAAGCTAAAAAAATGGTTGTCTCGGTGAAAACCTAGCAAATAGGTGCTTGGACAACATAAAAAATATGAAAAAAAATAGAAAATGGCAAAAACACAGAATAAAGAGAAAAATTTCATCCAATGGTTAAAACTTGGCAATCAGGGGCCTTCGACAAGTACGGGTGATGAAAACCTGGCAAAGGTCATCGCGCATAATGGACCATTACTTTATCTATCAAAATCTCGCTCCCTCTCATCACCATCATCATATCTCCATAAACCTCAACATTTCTCATATTCCCTGGGTGTTCTAACACTATCACATGCATCCAAACAATATGATCCAATCAAATCTCGACAGCAACATTTGTACATAAATCACTTGTAATTATTCACTTGTAATAAATCATTCGGTTTGATCCTTGTATATTCATGACATGTCCAGTCCTTTCACCATCATGCTAACATCCTGAGTTGTCATCATGCTAACATTCCCTACGTGGTCCTTAATAGTCCTCCTGGCTAGTTCAGCAGTTGATTGTGACTCACACCAAAAATATGGGTCCCATCTTATCTATTGCATCCATCACATCCATTACATATGGTTGTCGCATTAGGTTCATCATTAAATTTCAAGTAATTGCATAGTTTTAGGATCTTGCATTGTTAAATCATTTAGATTCATCTTTCATTTTTGAATCATTTATATTTATCTTGCATTGTTAAATCATTTAGATTCATTTTTACATCTTGCATTGTTAAATCATTTAGATTCATTTTACATCTTGTATTGTTAAATCATTTCGATCCATTTTAGTCTTGCATTGTTAAGATTCATTATGTACCTTAGGGTCATCTTACATCCATATTCATATTCATTAAACATTAGCATCTACATTTCATACATCATAAACTCACATCACATCCTGCATCCACACATGTCAATACATCATATAAGCATCATCCACCCTGCATCAATCATACATCATATATACATAAGCATAAAACCATCCTGCATACACAATTTTTCATACATATGCATCACATCCTGCAAGCATCAAATGTCAGTAATCATATAAGCATATGCATCATCACATTATATAGATCA
>MU228186.1:1531191-1544900 GCA_018584345.1 Thuja plicata | reverse complement strand
AGGCACCTTGGTAGAAAAAAAAAAAAAAAAGAGAAAAAGAGCAATAATCCCAAGAGGTGAAAACCTGGAAACAGGCACCTTTTGTCCCTTAGGTGTTTCCTAGTTGCATTTGTACATATTGTAGTTTTCTCATCTCACTTGTCCATATCCTCATTGCATCCGTCATTTGTGCATTGCCCTAATAAAGTCTCAGAGCTACATTTTGTCACATTCCAAGTTCAGTTGCCCTAAGTTTCACATTGATCACATTTATCACTTGAGGGCACACATCATAGATTTTGGTACCAAACCAGATTCAATAGTGCAACATTTTGGTCACACATCAGAAGTAGATTTTTCAGATTCAGGAGAGACATTTTGGAACCTTTGATGAATATCATTGTTCAACCCTAAACAGTTTGATCTTATAACATGATCCTTGAATCTCATTGCCTTATTTTATCAGGATTAAAAATTGACACACCCTAAATGATCAGATTGTCTGGAATTCTTATTTGAAAATCTTGATACATTTCACAAACACTTGGAATTTTTGATGAGTTTTTCATTGACTTTTGTGAGTCATGTTCTTTTTAGCTAATCAATGATGTTTCGACTAGATTGGCAATGATAAGAGACATGCTATTTTCTTAAGCTTCTGAGTGACTATTTTGAGGAAGATCCTTTAAACTTGTGTGAATTCGTCTAAGGAAATGGTCATCAAAGAACCATATAGGACATTCATATGAGATGGAGGGGTAACCTTTGTTTGTTTACACAAAATGATACCTTGGTTATTTAGATTTTCCATATCTTAATACCAAGATCTACTTGCAACATTCAATTTGATTAAACCGGTATTCATACTCCCATAGTTGGTCATTCAACTAGTGAGGGTTGTACTCAGTTTCGTAGAAGGGGTTACCACATGAGGGAAAGTCATATTCATATTCTTATGGTCGCAGTGGCACTAGTAAGGATTGTATCGACTCCTAGTTCCACAATGCTCTATGATGAAAATATATCTCAGTTTGCATCTCTTTCGCAAACCTCAAGGACAATTAATTGTATTTAATTTTTCATGTTAGATTAATTTCATTTTGCATGTTAGATTAGTTGCATGTTTCTTTTTAGCTTAAATGTGTTCTCCAAAGCTTTGTTCTCAAGTGGCTTGTCTTTCTATCAATTTTCCAAGTTCAAGGGGGGGTATAAAAGTTGAGGGGGGTATAAAAGTTGACAAACACTTCATCAATTTAATGGTTTCAAGTCATTCAACATGATATTTTCCTTTGCATTAATCATCATTAGTCATTATTCATTACATATTTTCATGTCAAGAGAAAAACAAGAAAAAAAAAAAAACATTAATCATTATTGATCATTTTCCATATCATCATTTAGAACTGCATATCATAAGTTAAAATTGCATACATCCAAAAACAAAAGGATAGTTGCATTTCATTTTTCATAGCACTAAGTATTGCTTTCATTGCATTGCATAATCCATACATGGTTAAATTGAGAAAATCATATAGAAATAAATTGCATTCACATCATTTGCATCCATTTATCTATGTCCTACTCTAAGATATTTGCATCCATAGCACAATAGAAATAAATGCATCATAGAAACATGTAGACATGCATAAAAACAAAATCTCATAACATCATCAAAGGAGGAATCAAAGATCATCATAGATAAATTTCCATCATCAATGTCTGTAACATAAATCAGTACATCAAAGGTACATCAATACAATGGTCCATATATCAAAGTCCTGAACAAAAAAATACATATGATACAATGTTGTATATCCTGGGTCCAAATCTGTCTCATGACCCAATAGGGGCACCTAATCCATCTCTGGCTAAACATGTGCCTGACCCCCCTGCACCATCAGGATCTATGTCACCTACTCTATCCTGTGCACCAGGAGGTGCCTGACTTGTGCTTGCACTAGTAGGTAACTGAGCTAGAGTAGCCAGAAACTGCTGCAGCATAGTCGTAACATGATCCAATCTAGTTGTCACTACAGTCATCCTTGCCTATAAAACCTGAACATCCTGTACTATATCATCTGTAATGGGAGGATTTGGAGGTGCCTATGATGCTACAGGAGCTTGTGGTGCCTGAGGTGCTAAAGGTACCTGGGGTATCACCTGTACTGTACTGACCTGTGGGTCCACCTATGGAATCTGTCCCTGAACCAAAACTTTTCTAGCCACTTGGACACATCTATGTCTATGTCTATCCCAATCTACACCAACTCTCAAATGATCCTAACCCTGAGCTACCTGTGCTCGTCTCTGCCTAGGCTACCTGAATCCACCACCTCGGCCTCTCACATGACTACCTCTCATCTGAGGTCCACTTGCTCTTTGTACCCAAGGTGCTCTAGGTACTCTCTGTACTTTGTGCTTGCATGGCCTACCGCCATCATCACCATCATTAGCATCATCTCCATCATCATCAGAAATCTCATCTACGTTAGGAATGGGCTCTGCTGGATCAGTGAATCGCATGAACCGATGTCGCATAAACCACTCATGATACTTAGTCAACATCCATGCATCTGCAACCTATGGCATCATATCCCAAACACCATATTTGAGCTGATCTATCTGCAAACAAGCTAACTGGTAGTCAACCTGCACTCCCCACATTGATCTCTTAGCCTATACCCTAGCATAAAGTTCCATACCCTATGGCATATCCTGCATTCGACCAAACTAATGGAGTACTGTCCAACAGCAAAATCTCTCAATAACCAATGGTGATCGGCCTATCATCCATTGAGCTAAGAACATATAAGGTAACTCATCATCATCCTCCTACCACCTCTCACACTATAGATATGGCCTCCATACCACCTAATCAATGTCATTGATAGTACATCTCCAAAAATCAACCTTGCCTAGATGATGTTGGACAACCATGGCATTATATAGAAAAGCATAAGGGTAACCATGACCCCATACTAGAGCTAAGACTGGCCTTGTAACAGGCAGATGCTCCCAAGTCCATAACTATAACAATACTACACCTGCAGAGATAGCTGCACTGCGTCGATATAAGATCTCGTGAAGATCATGATACAACAGAGCCAATACACAAGATCCCCAATCCAATCTCTGTGGATGTGCAATCAGGTCCTCTAAAATCCATCCCCATCTGACCATGAAACCATGACCTCTCCTATCTGGTAAAAGTAATCCCCCAATCACAGCTCCTAATAATGTTGGTAAAGGGGGAAATGAGGCAAACTGTGCCCAAGTAATGCAATCATCTGCAATGGTGTTATCTCCAAACACTTGTCTGCATACACTGCTATCATATACTAAATCATAATACACCTTCTCTCCATGAGTCAGGATCCTCAATAATCTATATACATCCTCTGGTGTAATAGTCATCTCACCCAGAGGTAAATGAAAGGTATTATGGTCAGTGTGCCATCGCTCTACCATAGCTATCAACAAACCTCAGTTCAACTCAAACTGAGGGAGATCTAAAAGGAAAATGAGTCCACATGTCTCAATCGTACATCTCTCAGGAGGCGTAAGCTCATCTACCAAATAAAAAATCTATAACGCTACACCTCATACCCGCAACTTGCGGTAATGCTCCTACATTTTGAAACAAAGTGCATCATGTTAGTTTTTCTCTTGGTGAACCATTCTAAGTCAATCACAAAATATTAAATCTATCTTTTCTCTAGCTTGAGTGTATCAACTTATTTCTCCTAACCTCTATATTGTGAGACACAAGGACAATTTGTAATCATTTTTAATCATATCTTATTAACCTATCAAACATTCACCACTATGAATTTTCTAATATCCTAAACACTACGTGACATCTTGGACGAACATTTTCTAGCTTGGAATCTAATTGGGTCATCTGGACGATCAATCAAACTAAGTTCATCTTTTTCCTATATCAAATTTTCAATTGTATGGTAAACAACACTTAACATAGTGTATGCGGATTTTTAAGCCATGCGGCTTTTTATACTTTAAAAGTGGCTCTCTGCAACTCGGAGGCGGTGCTTAACCAATTAGGCGGCCTTTCATAGGCCTACGCGGCTTTTAAACTCTCATACGTGGCCTTTAAAACATAGGGTTTTTTAGGCGGTTGATTACATTTTTGGGTGACAATTTTGACCTAGCTCCTATGCGGCTAAGGATTGTGCATACGCAGCTTTTCACAGTGCAGATGCGGCTTTTTCCTGCCTTACGCGACATTTTACTTATCCTACACGGCATTTTCCTAAAATTTTTCCTAGAAAGCAATAAAAAGATGTAATAAATGCTATTTCAAAAGAAATAAATGCACTAAGGGAGTTTGAACTACTCACCAGAGGCCCGTAGTCAAGAGGTCTCTGATATCTGTGTGCTCGCTCAAATCTGTGCTCTCAAATGGGGACCACCATCGCTGTCAATTGTGAGTAACTCAGAGAAAATTCTCAATAGTAAAAAGTGAAAATGAATAATAAATTTGGGTTTTTCAACCTATTTAAGCTATTTTAACCTATTTTATGAGATTTTTGACCCAGTTAAACCTAATCTACATATTCTTCACACTCAGGCATTTGTTCGACATATTTCAAACATCATTATTATTATAAATACAATCATCTTGGATCTCTTCTATCAGCATTGCTCATCAAAAAACTTTTACCTACGATCAATATGATTTCATTTTCGAGGGGGCATCATCATATCATCAAACTGGGATTTCTGCATCATATCTTGTATCAAATTTGGGGCATTAAAATTTCAAACTTTATCAATCAGAGTTTCATATCAGAGCATCATATCAGGGTTTCATATCGGATTTTCATATTAGAGCATCATATCAGAGTTTCATATCAGGGTTTTATATCAGGGTTTCATATCAGATTTTCATATCAGATTTCATATCAGGTTTTCATATCAGTTAATCAGCTCATTAGCATTGAATCAATGATCAAGATAATCAAGCTTTCCTTGAATCAATGTGCTTCACACATCAATTCAAAGAGGGGCATTTGTAGACACCTAAAATTGACCAGGTGTATCTCAAGCATTCCAAACAATAAATCTCAGCCAAATGCCTTAAAAGGTCATCTCAATGCAAAACAAATGGATCAAATCAAATGGAAAAAATTCAAATCAAATAAAAAGATCAAATAATCATGAAATCAACTAATTAAATTCAAGCCTAAAGGGATTAATCAAATTATGCAATTGATTTTTCAATTGTATAGTTTAAATCAAAAAGATTAAATCCAACCCAATCACCCTTCCATGGCTAATTTAATTCAATGATGGAGTTGTTTAACTCCTAATATCTTTGAGACAACCAACCAACTTTCCCTCCATTTGAGAGTACCTCAAAGCTTTTGACTTAACCAAGCTTTGATCATGATCAGCTCACTCTACCCACTACCCTTGGGAAAATGTTATAAATACAAGCCATTTTCTTTGTGTTTGGGATCCAAGAATTTCAAGAGCAAAAGAATCCTTATTATAGGCATATTGAGAGCATATGAGGAGCATTTGAGAGCTTTTGAGAGAATTTCAACATTTGCATAGCATTCTAGCATATCATGTTTAGGAGCATTTGTTGTTATCTAACATAATCTTGGAGCATTTTTGGGCATTTTGAGCATTCTAGCTAGATTTGAGCATTCATTTTTCATTCATATCTCATTCTAGGATTGTCCTTGAGAGAGATTAAGCCTGAGAGCTCTCTTAACAAAGCTTGGATAGAGAACCATGAGATGATATAGATTCTTAGCTTCAATTCTTAGATTAACTTGTTTTATCTTTCCATAGAATTATAGTTCTCAATCTTAATTTCATGAAGGTGTATTTTCTTACACACAAGATTCATGGTTATGTGCACATGATATTGTAGTATTCATGCATGCATTGTCTCAAATGCATCGTGATAAAATTTGCAAATTCTTTGAGTAATTTGCGTATGGTTGCAAACATTAAATGCAGTAGCTTTTATAAAAGAATGTAAATGTTTGATCTTCTTCACACTTGCATTTGAGATCATAGAATTTGGAGAGCACTGGAGCACTGAGAATCAAAGCATGGAAGCATAACAGATTTGGTAGTTAAGCAAGTGGATAAGAAGTTGAAACAGAACCCTAGCAGTCGCACTGTTTCAAATTTTCATGAAACCCTATTTAAGAAATCATCAAGTAAGTATGGCGACTCCAGTTGTATTTGACATTGTAGAGAGGAAGATATTTGTGTTTAAAAAGAATCCATTCAAATCCATACTGGATGATGTGGAAGGAGTTTTCTCCAAAACCCCATTAGGTGTTGTTCACGTAGAAGATATCCACACATACATTTACTGTAAGAAAGAAATAGTAGGAGATATTATCATAGCCACTCATATGGGATCTATGATGAAACCAGACTACACATTTAAGGATGATTTCACACACTTGATTGATAACCCTATCTTCGAATGCACACGAGTTTGATGAGCCAGAATGGGTGAAGATTTTACTAAGCAGAATACATGATGACCTTTACTAGATTGGTGAGGTTCCTGTTCGCATCACTACAAACCTAATCCATGAATTAACTGGACTTCCTAAGATTGGACCAACTCTTCCTACTGGCAAGGATGTCAAGAAGCAAGCTAAACAATTTTTCTTATCTAGAAGTGACAAGCGCAGGATGATAGTTGACCCTATCAAGGAAGATGACATAAAGATTCTAACTATGATACTTGGGTATAAGTTTCAGCAAGCAAGCAAGTTAAATAGTGTCTCTATAGAAACAGTCCTAACAACTATCAGAATAGTCAAGGATAACACTCAGTACAATCTATGTGAGATATTGTGTGCTCAATTGATTGAAAACATTTAAATCATCAAGCATGACAGGAGCAAGACATTTAAGTTTGGATCTTTGATCATCTACTTGTACTTCCATATTATTAGAAAGGTTACAAACATTTACCTAGACAGGAGAAAATCCACAATGTCTCAGATTTCACTTAAAGCCACTTTAGAGAGCAGTGTGAGGGATGCCATGGATATGGATATCAAGACATTTAGGATCAAGATGTAGAAAAGGTTCAGATTATCTGAGAAGATAGTTGACAAATATAAGGATACCATATGTTTCATGGTAGAAATAGATTGCACTTGCATGGAGGTAGTTGAACCTAGAACCAAATTGATTCATCCTCTTGGTTATGAAGTGGAGGAACATGTGTTAGAAGGATATGCACAAGTTCTATTGTCTACACCCAAAGATCCTAATGAGCCAAGATGGGGCACTTACAGAGAGTAGACTAATGCAGTTGATTCTATATTATACAGTGCTGATAATAAAAGAAAGACATCTAAGATTACATCTAGCATTCTAAGAGTACATGGAGTCACTCAAGAAGATCTTGACAAAGCTAGAGAAGCCAAGATAGCCAAAGAACTTGAGAAGACTAGTGAGATTCATAAGAAGAAGAAATTAGAGAGCACCTCTACACCCTCTACCACCATTGACTCATCTCCACCTTTTATACCAAGCAAGAAGTCTAGAGGAAGGAAGGAAGCACCCACAAATCACCCATCCCCAAGGAACACATAGAGAAAAGCAAGGAATATTCAAGCTCCTCCCGAGGTAGGATTTAGACCTAGTCTAAATGTCTTAAAGAACATGATTATAAAGGAAGGTAGACTAGACACTATTGCCAAGGTCTATGACAAGTGTCAAGAGATTGATAAAACTGAGATACACTCTATGATCATATCTCATATGATTAAGTTTAAGAAGTCAATTCTTGAACTCAAAATAGTGATACCGGATAAGATATGGAACATACTAGAGATAATGAAGAGACATGCAATTGAGGAAGACATGAGGATAAGAGAATAAACATTGGATAATCTTCTCCCTGTATGCTCACATGATGAGAAGGCAATTCTATTAGATCTGGTGAAGCCTTATCTCAGAACCAAGACAAGGAATCTTTAGATTATGAACAAAGAGTATGAGCATATAGGAAAAGAAATAGAAAAGGCATTTGCACAAGTGTTTATGGATAGACACATGTATCCATCAATGATGCCTACTACAAAGGTAACTCCAGCTCCTCCCAAATAGGTTACAGAACCAGTCATTCAGATAGCAACTATAACAGGTCTATAGGTTTCAGTGCCCTTAGTGACAATAAATTTTGATACAAAAAAAGACTCAGAAGATACTATAGTGGTTGATAATATCAAGTTATCCATGACATAATCTGACAAAGACATGGACAAAGTTGATAAAACATTTGTAAGCACTGAAGAGATATGCACTGATGATACATCTATACAACAAGATGAAGTTCCCTCCAATGATCCAATTGAATTGAATGAAGAAAAAGATACTCAAGATAATGAGACACCAATCAAAGATATACCAGTAAATAGTGAATGCATGGATACCAGTCAGAATACTATATTCTCACCATCCACTCAACCATCTACTTTATTGTTGTCAAGGTTAACTCCTGATTCAACAAGTCGGGATGCATGGCGAGAAGAAGACCTAATCAAGATCATAATTCTTGCTATGGAAAAGGAAAAAAGAGAAACAAGTGATGAGGAACCCTCACTTTTTGGAATAAGTGAAGATGTTGAATGACTTAGTGCCTACAGACAAGAAAGTAGCCAAAGTTCAATCAGTTGAAGATGTGGACAAGCATTATAACAAACTTCAAAGCTCACTTTATAGATCTAGTAGACTCTGCTACTAGAATTGTAGAAGATGAATATAAAAAGGAGAGATTGAATGAATTGGTAAAGAATTTTACCTTAGACCTAAAATATTTAAAGATTGGGCAATCCATATTGAAAGAATTGGTAGCCAAGGGTAAGAAAGTCATAGCAAACTACATGGACAGAGTAAAGTTCACCTCTGAACATATCAAGAAGATAGAAGAGACAGAGATCATGGTGGACACTATCAGAAAATCAGTTGAGACATCTGCCCAGGACATGAACATATGTAAAAATTTCTATCAAGGTCAGTTGGACAAGATTGAAAAGGCTAAGCTGGAGATCAGCAAGATAAGAGTCAGACAAAATCAGTTGAGAAATGCACTTGCACCCTCTCTAGCAGTTCTGAATGAGAACATCAAATAGAATGATGCCACCATTGTGACATATGATCGAGGTCCTTGCATGGATTTGATAAAGATGGAGAAACTGACATATGCCTTATGCACACATCTTCAGACAGTTCATGCAATGAAAGTATTATGGAAAAAAGAGATCCAATCTCTTCAGATTGTGTACCCTGATGTTTACTTGGAGTAGGTATGTAGAAGACTTATAGTTTTGAACACCTTTGTCATTAATGTCAAAGGGGGAGTAATAGAGAATGTGTATATATGGAGCATTATATATATATATATATATATATATATATATATTGTTAGGGGGTTAAGAGTCACCTTTATTTGAAATTTCCAAGTTCATGTGTCTACAATGGTCAAAGCTTCACTCCGTTCACTTTCCTACCTTGTTGGTTCCTCCAAAGCCTTTATATTTGAGTCTGTCAAATCTAAGCTTTTGGCATCGTCGGGTTCAATTCCGGTCTGTTATAAACCGATCACTCACACTTTCAAGCCATTTGAACCACCTTGAACCTCTTTGAACTCTGGTTCGAAGTAGTTCAAAGTAGTTCAATAGCGGCCTAAGTCTTTTTATTGCTAACGATGTGTTCCTGCAGGAAAGCATGCGGTATTTCCCCTTTGTGAGATGTTGAACCTCTTTGAACCCCTTTGAACTTCGGTTCAAAGTAGTTCAAAGTAGTTCAGAAAGGATGCAAGCGGGATTCTTAATGATGTGACGCCTGACAAGACGTGCTGATTGACGTGGTATGATTCTATTTGCTAGGACAGTACACAGAAACCAAGGAAATCACTTGCACGGGTGGAAAATATTTGATTTGGAGAGCAAATAATTATGATTGGAAAGGGTGGTAGGTCCCGAAGATACATGATGATTAGAAAGAATTTATTTTTAGCATCACTTGGCATTTAAAGCCTGATTAACACTCACATAAAGCTGTCTATCCCGCGCTTCAAACTGCAAATAAAAAGAAGCTTGGTAAGTCATTTTTCCCTATTATGCATTCGCAAACTCTTGGCACTGGGAAGGTGGTCTGGTCAAGTTCAAATATTACAGGTAGCTTTTTCGAGCTCTGCCCCTCATTTCTGGTTTTTGCTTAAAATTCAATATTTCGAGCAGTGAGCTGGTAGACTTTTCATCTTCTTATGCAAATATGAAGTCTGTTATGCACTTCTTTGGAAATGTAAAGAATCTAGAATGTAGGGCTCCAGTCATAATAGACACAGATTTGTTAGGGGTTTCTGTTGATGCCATAACTTCAAAGCTTTCTTCTCAAGTCGACGAAGAGTCTGTTGTAGAAATTTTAGCCAGTGGTTTACTAGAAGCAGCCGCATTCCCACCGTCCGCCGTCTGTCCAGAGTTGATACAGGAGTGCATTAACAGATATGATGTGAAATTGAAAAGTATTTTAAATGCAGATGGTCAAACCTTAATACCGGTGAACCGTAGAACCATTGCAGCAATTTTCAAAATACCTGATGAGGATCTTGTTAATTTCACCCCCACCCAGTCATTGGCTCAATTTAGGGAAAATGTTGACAAGAACATAAGTCATATAGCAAGAAAATGGACAAAAACCAACTACAAAGGAGGGTCACAGTTACCCAAATCCCTTACTAAGGATCACATGAACCCTCTGGTACATGATATTGTTGTCCTTCTCCACCGATTAAAAGGTTTAGATGAGGCCCTGTACTTTGACGAATGGATGTTCCATTTTGTAGAGATCATTCTAGAAGGGAGACAACACATAGACTGGGCCGAGATCATAGCCGTATCCCTTAGAGATCAACTCAAGCAAAATCAAATGACCAAAGAAGGGTTTTATATGTCCTCATACTTAATGTATTGCTTGGCCTACACTCAAAATTTATCTCCTATTCAGCAAGTTCCTTGGAACGAAAGCTTGCTTATTTATGAGTACTGCCCCCTGTTGAGAAAAGATAAAGTTTTAGAGGACTATAGGAAAGTACATGATGTGTTTTGGGGGAAATTATGCCAAGAACTCGTAGGCGCGCCGAACCAGAGAATTTCAAAGAATGCTCAGAAATTGGTTCAGATGTTTGGCAGTTTCTACATTCAATTTCCCCGCTTCACATATATTTGGATAGGTGGATTCAAAGAGGAACCCTTGAAGCTGCATCGGTACGCTTTTGATTGTTTTGTTCTAGCGGAAGTTTGCAGACAGCTATTTATTGTTATCAAAATTGCTCTCCCGGAAGACAAGTGGAATTCTTTGTTTCCAGTGAAACTAGGCCATTTAGTCTGTAACAGTATGTTGGATGCATCCATTGTGGGGAGCAATTTACTGAACTTCCACATGCCCTTTTATGAACCAAGGACAGGATTTGATAGCAATGGTTTTTCCAGGCAGACTCTAGGGCTACGTAAATGCCCTTCCCCAAGTTTTCATCTTGAGGATCTATGGGAAAATATCAGTGATGAGAAAATGATATGGGAGCGGGATCAAACCAGATTCACTGTATCTCAGATCAAGTTATTGCAGTTGAGGTTTGATATCAGAAGTGTAGAAGAGGATAGTTCAGAGGTCCCCTATCCGTCTGCCACCTGTTCAGAGGTAGAAGGTGTCCCAATTATTGATTGGGGTAGGAAAGAATCCAGCGATATCAAACTCTGAGCCCGCATCATTTTTGAAGAAACTAAGAATTGGATTACAGCAAGGAAGAAAGGAGTTCAACTCCTTACAAACACATGCCTTGATGCTGGGTCACCTATTAAAAGTGTAAAGAAAGCTCTTCCTAATGATTCTCCTTTGTTATCAAATGTAGGTGAAATAATATCATTGAAGGAGAAGACAGCTTCAGTGAAACATCCTACCGCACCAAGATCAAGGGTAAGGACGAGGTCAGAAAAGAGAAACCAGATGGCTTCAAAAGAACCTGATTATTTGGATGATGTTGTGGAGCTCAATGAAGAAGACCTCTCATTCACCCCTGATCACAAAGGGAATGTTTAGGAGGTTCTCACACATTATTAGGAGTTGTCCCAGGTTACAGACACGCCTATAAAGACTCCTGATAACCGAATTATGCCTAGTTTAGTTCCACCATGGCTCACTAAATCGGTTAGCGAGAGGAAAAGTTTCAAACCGCTGGCTATGCGAGTTAAAGAGATTGTTACGAGGTATGCTGCATGCACTCCAAAAGCTAAAAGAATGAAAAGTGATGTGAGGTTGACAACAGATCCGTCAACAGGGAAGATCATTGCTGAAATTGCCACTTTAAAGCCTACAGAAGAGGTGCAGGATCCTGAGCCCGAGGATTATGAAATAACAAAAATGGAGTTAGGGGTTCTGAACAGAGACTCCCGTGATCACATTTTCAATTTTTTCACAGATCATATGTTAGGACAGTCACAGAAAGATGGCAGGGAGAAACGGGAATTGAAGCAAATAGTCTCAACCATGGTAGAATTTCTCTTGTCATTGGCGGAAAATGGTGCGCTACCTTTGGCACAGGCCCACCAAGGATTCGACCCCAATTCGAAGAAAAATCAAAAGTTGGTCAAACAGGTACAGCAAGGTAGAACCTGGACAGAAGTAATAAAGGCATGGATATATGGTATAATAGTAGAAGGAAGCACCTTCATAAGGGAGTTCATGAGCACCCGCGTGGACGGCGAAATACTCCTGGGGGAAATTCAGACCTTGATCCCAATATGGGAAAGAGAGGTAGAAAATTGTGCAGACGTTGTGATGCGAGTGCAGGAGGTTGAAGATTATGGAGTAAAATAGTTTTTAACTGAAAATCCCATGAAGTTAGTGGATCCTTGTATGCTATTTATTTTAAAGAAAAACTTTGGCTGGAAGAAAACATTGTTTGAAGCAGCTATTTCTCAGATGAAAGCCATGGAGAAAGAAGTGTAGGAGATTCACTCCGACACCTTGAAGGACATAAAAGTAGTGAACCCCTCAGGCATCTTACGACTGGAGGATAGAAATTAGGGTGTCGATGCTATGGTTAAGTCCTTCATTGATGTAATGAATGCTTTCAAAGAGAGTGAAGCTCCAATAGTTCACGACCTCACCAGAACTGCCAAAATTAAGGCTATGCTGATCTTGAACCGGGGACAACTACCAAAACAGGCTGAAAGAATCCAGAAAATGCAATGGGAGAAGAACACGATGCACGCCAAATTGGCCGCACTAAAAAATCTGCACGCCCCACCTACTCAGGAATTGCTCCGTGTTTTCTGGTCATGGAAGCTGGTGAAGATGGCCACGTCAATAGATATGCAAGAAAGCTGAACTAGATTCAGTTTTATTTCCCTAATTTATCCTGCTTTTAAAAACCTTATTCTGAGAACTTTGTTATAACTGGTAACCGTTTCTTTCTATGGTTGTGTCCAAGAAGCCGGGTTTTTTGGGAGGCTTTCTGGGACTGCTAAACTATATAAGTTGGAGCTTAAAACTAAATAGGGGTTAGAATAGAATAGAGGGAAAAAGACAAATTTTAGAATAGCAGATAAACTTCTTTCCTATTTTTCAATAGTTTGAGTGACTGATGATATCTGGACTTTGAGCCAGTTATGCTTGAATGCTCATGCTGAATTAAATTTTGATCTTTGGAAATCAGA
>MU228186.1:1502782-1530646 GCA_018584345.1 Thuja plicata | reverse complement strand
TTTGTTGCCATAAATGAAAAAGGGGGAGATTGTTGGAAAGTTGACTCCTAGAAGATACATGACTTATTTTTTGTTTTCATCATGGCAACAAATTCATACTAAGTTTTTGTCTAAGATAACTTAGAAGATAAAATGACTAAGTATGAAAATGGGGCAGACAGAGATATACAATGATCAGCACATCAATGCATGTGCAAGAGATCAAATTAGAGTATGCATGTTCAGATATATATTCTATGAGATGTCTACATACTAAGTCTAGACATGTATAGTATGGAATGATTGTACGGAGAAGTTACAAATAGATCAGTACACCAACATTTTAGAAGATAGAGCATGGAAGCCGACTACTGTTTTGACCAGCGTGAATTATTTTTTTGTGTAAAGGTCAAGCACCTTTGATTATATGCTTGTAATGATGTAATTATTATTTTTGTAAACACACTTAAGCTGAATTTCTCAGAAGCATTGTGTATTTTGTATTTAAGGCCGACTAGAGTCTTGTTTTGGGTCACGCCTATTCAGGTATGAACATATAAGTATGTAATGTAAAGTTATGTTACTAGTGTCGAGTAAGATGCATGTGAAAGATATAGAAGAGTAGTATGATGAAGTCACTATCAGATAAATCTCTTTAAGAGAGTAAGAGAATCAGCGCATACACAGAATTGATTAGACAACAATGTCATCACAACAGTTCACTTTTGATATAGTGTATATCAACTATCAAAAGGTTGTAGCCTTCATCTTATTGGACAGTGAGCCATATACCTTTAATAGGGTTTTGTAAAAGACTCCTAACAGGGTCAGACCTTTAATTAGGTCATTGTACTTGCATTGTAAAGACTACTCCTAACAGGGCAAAGCAACTTTAACAGGTTCATTATACTAGTGCAATATTTATGGGTACTAATTCCCACTAGGGTTTTCCTCTGATCAAGGTTTCCTCATAATCATATCATGTGTTATGAGTTCTTATGTTAATCTTCATTAATTATATGTTTGATTTATGTTTAAGTTGCTGAAAATTAATATATAGACAAACACTGATTCACCCCCCCTCTCAGTGTTTCTAACAATGCATCCCTCTCTGAGGCAATGCAAGGATCTTCTCTATGGCCTAATCCATCTGCTTAGTCAAGGTACCCAACTAATCTGTAAGTGTACCTATCTCAGTACGTAACTTAGTATCATCTTGAGTCAATTCGACCATGGAGAACTCTCCCAAGTCCACCCTGCCCTATAAGGTGTCAAGAGCACCGTCAACCCTGTCTGCCCATGCTATCTCTACAGCTAATAGTCCCTATATTCAGGTCATCTTAGTGTGTAGGCTAGTCTCATATACCTCTGCCATCCCCAACAACCTCTATAGTCTCACACACTCGGTCTGTAAACCATCTCACTCTGCATTGACAATGTCACGAGTCTCTTGTGCCATGAACCTTACTGGTGGCCCCTGCAGCCCCTATAGTACTTATACCTATGCTGGCAATTGAGGTTCCTGTACCTATCCCTATGGTGGGCCATGTGGCCCATGATCCTCCCCATCCCCTTTTCACCCTTGTGGCCCCTAATCTGGTCCAACCCTTGCATGTGCCTCTGTTTGAGGTCTAACCCATCTGTACTATGGCCTCCTCCTTTTCCCTACTATCAACATCTCAGGGGCATATCCTATGTCTATCCCATCATCCACATTTGTGTCCCTTGTCAGATTCCCATGGGAAACCACCTAAGCTGGGTATGTGAGACATAAGGGCACAAGTGTGGCCTACCATGTTTCATACTCTGCATTCATACCTGCATCAATGACATTGGGCCTGGTCATGAATTCTATCCGTGCCATAGTCCTCCAAGATGCCCTCACTATGAGAGAATCAGTGTATCTCCCCCACACACCTACCTCCCTAGTGACATGAGGATGTAAGTCATCCTCTGCCACCACCCCCTACTGTAGCCCAAACTGTCTCATGACCCTCGATGGCCTATATCTCTCTATCTAATGGATGGTCCTCCCTAGAAGAAAGCAACTAGTTTGTACATATAAGACATATAAGAAATCCTCGAACCCATCCTCAGCTCCTCCTGCCTAGTCCATAGCTCCCCAAGGCTCACAGAGTCTGTATGGGGTCCAATAGAAAACATGAACCTCATCTAGTAGCCGACCCCAGTATCTGGTCTGACGTACAGAAGTATATCTCAAAGGAAGCTTGTATCTACATGCATATGGCTCTTCTAGTTGCCGAGCCTCTCGATCTCTCATAGGTTGAAATACTGCGATATGCTCCCAGGCCCATACCAACAGTAGAGTAACTCCAGTCCCCATGTTGCATACCTCACAATATGCAGCCATGTGTAGATCATGGTACAATTGTCTGAGGATAATGTACCCCAAACAATATGTTGTGCCCTCCTCCAACATCCTAGCTAGTACCCAAGACCATCCCATACCAAAACCATGACTAGCCAAATCTGCTAGCATCTGTCCTTTGATCATTCCAGGCAAAAAAAATGCTAATCACCTCTATTGCCTATTGACTGC
This sequence comes from Thuja plicata, assembly GCA_018584345.1. NCBI lineage: Eukaryota > Viridiplantae > Streptophyta > Pinopsida > Cupressales > Cupressaceae > Thuja > Thuja plicata. The sequence goes on along the minus strand of MU228186.1, from coordinate 1,528,107 downwards.
TGGCTGCTAGGGCATCCAGGTCCTATATGTTAGGATCCTCCTCACCGATCTCCTAAATGTGATCTTCATATAGTGATCATTGTCCTCTAGTCTATACTATGGTATTTCCCCTTGGATCAGTATTCGAAGAATCTACCACACATCCTCAAGAGTGATCGTGGCCTCTCTAGTAGGCAGATGGAATGTCGTCGTATCACTGTGCCATTGCTTGATCAAAGTGGCCATCATCCCATTATGCGCTCGTAGCCTAGGCCAATGGGGCACATAGTCCAACCCAACCAATGCTAGCAAACCCCATTCTGCCTCTATGAGCTGGGCCTCCAACTCCATAGTTGGTGGCCAATGCTCCCGCTATCCCAATAGTGTGAACTGATCCTATAACATTCAAAATCCACCATGTCATCCCACCTTCCTTCTTTTCCTAGCCTAACCCCTCTCAAAATGTGGCATCTTGTCCCTAGGTCCTTTGCCGACCCATCCCCGACTCTAGTTGGGTCCCCCCATTTCCCTTCCCCTTGGTGTTTGCCCCTTTAGGTGTAGATGTTGGTTCTTACACCAGCATCTCCACCTTCATTCCCCTGTAGACCGCCATCTTCAAAGATGTAGATCTAGGTCTGGCATCTTTGAAGATACCAGTTCAGCACTGACGTCTTTGGAGACGTAGGTTTAGGGATCGGCGTTTAGGAAGATGTCGATCTGGGGATCGACATTTTTGCAGACATAGGTTCAGGAACAAGCATCTCTGGTTCAAAACCTAATTACCTACATTTAATGACCCCCTAACCCTCTCAAAAGTGTTAAAACTTTGACAAAGATAAAAGAAAGGTATCGGTCGAGTCACTCACTGGTACTAGTTGCTCTGTGGGTCTCCTATGTGTCCGTACGCGCTCTCCTAACTGCCCCTTCATCCTCTTGTCAGCCATCTTTTCACTTTAGAGCTCAATTTTTGCCAAATCACTATTCACAAATCACCTTCTTTAAACCCCCCAGCCCTTCTTATAGCCCCTGTTGTCCCCAAAAACTTTTCTGATCCATTTACCCCCCCTGTATATTTTTGTATAAATTGTTCCTGTTGTACAATTTAAATGCGTCAAAAATTCCAAAAACATTTAAAAATCACAAAAAAATCCAAAATTCAAAAAAATTCAAAAAAATCAAATATTCTAAAAAATGTTGCAATAAACCATCGTTTATGTCTGCATTTCTCACTTTTCACTTTTTAGTGACGTTTTGCCTCTTGCGACTATGACCATGTTTTTCAACAAATTAGTTTTGCGGCTGATTCTCCTTGCTCCTCATCTTGTTCACCACTTTTGCCAGTGAATATCTTTTAATCAAATCCAATCCAATCCTTTCCTATCAGGATGCATCCTTCTGGCGTTGGCTTATCAAATCCTTCATCACATCAATCTTGTTCATTGCAAGAACTTTGGATTGAATGACTACTTGGTCATGAGGCCTTCTTTATTGGTTTTATCTTTTTGTGTCAGTTTAAACCTACTCACCACTACCTCAATCTGCTATATCTTGGTGTGTTGTGACTGATGGCTACTAATACATGTGTCTTTTGCAGTGTGCTTTTGTTTGAGCATCTATTTCATGTAAAGGAATTTTGTCATCTGTGTTTTCTAACACCTAATGCATACCTCCTCTTGCAATATCAAAATCGGATGTGCTCTCCACATTTTTCACACAAATGGATCCCCAAGGCTCATTATTTGCATTTAATTTCATTGCATTTGCACTCTTCATTGCATTCTTAGTTGCATTTCAGAAGGCTTCTATTTATTCCCTCCTCTCCCTTCCTCCTTCTTGTTGCATCCTTTTTCAAGAAAATCCCACAACATTGTCTTTGTTACGTTCTTTTCTCGAGGGTGCATAACCCTATACCGTCGTCGCTTTTGCACGACTCCTAGAAACCCTCTTCCTTTGGGGCAACTTATTTTCTTGTCTTTTACGTAACATCACTTGCAACACCATGTTAAAGAGGGGCAAAATGTAGACATCCAAAAATATTAATATTAATATTAATATTAATTTCCCTCTTATTCCTTTAACTATTTAATTTGATCAATTAAATAGTTTCATTGCTAGTATTTGTCAATGATCAAATACTATTCTAATGTATTCTATTTAAATACATTTGTCTCACAAAAATCCCCTCTTTAATAAATTTATATTTATTAAAATCCCTACATATTCCTAATTCTTCTAAACTATGATTTATTCAAATCTAATTTGAATTATAATCTAAACCCTAGCTAGGAACCTATTAATCCAACCTAGAGACCTACCCTAAGCCTACCCTATTCCTACTTTACTCCCATCACCTCACTTCCTAAACATGTTTCCCTTCCTAACTGTCCTCTAATCATACTTAAAGGGTGATTCCTAACCTTTTTAAGGCTAATGGAATGCTCACCCACATGGGAAAATTCTCCCCAAAATGGTCACCCATCCCTCTTAAATTCCTTTTACAAGTTTGTCTCCCACTTGAAAATCTTGAGCCACTCAACATTTAATGCCAAGTTTGACTCAAAATTAGCCATCTCTTCCAAGCCTATGTGTCCCTTATGTGGCTCTTATGTGGATACCACATAGATGCCACATCATCCAAGCTCTCCTCTTCTCTCCCAAAATTCTATAAATAGAGGCCTTCTCCTCTTCATTTTTCATCTATCAATTTGCATTGTTCTCATGTTCTTTTAATGTAAGGAGTTCATTTCTAGTTTCTCATTCTTTTATGTTTAAATCACATAGAAATTACATGCTAGGTTCTTTTGGCTAAAATCAATCATAGTTTCTTGCATTATCTTGCATTTCAATCATAGTAGTATAATCATTTGGATAAGTTTGAGACTAGTTACTCCACACTAGTTCTTGAATCCTTCTCCCTTCATCTAATCTTGCATCAATTTTAATCATTCCACTTGTGGATCCATTTCATTTTGTGTGTTTGAGAGAGAACACCCACAATAATCCAAAAGAGCAAATCAAACAAGTTAAATAGGGTGCTTACTTGTTTTAGCTCAATCTGATGTTATTTGGTGTTCTTTGTTGCTTGATTTCTCTTCCATATGATTTTGAATTGATTATATGTGCTAACCCACTAATCTTGCATGTTTGAGCTTTCTCCCAACAGGTTTTAAACCATTAATAATTCCTCATACACAGTTAATCAAATCTTTTGAAGGTTGCATCATAATGCATAATTTCAAAGAAACTAATTGTATTGCTGACTGGGATGAAAACATGGCATACAAGATGGAGATGATGATGCATTGGAATGATGGGGATTAAATTAATTTTTAGGAGAAATCATTAATGGAAAGTGACCATTTACAGAGAAAGCAAAATAGGTTTTTAAATGGTAAGTTTAATGAAGAGCTTTGATTATGAAGTGAGGTGTCATAAATACTTCATCTAGGTGAAGTACATTATAGTGATGATGGTCCTGAGTTGGCACAGATTCTGGGTGTTTTTGGCCAAGCCAAAAGAAGTCATTTTATTCCACAATAATAGTAACATTTCTTACAATGAAACTGATATTTTTCCACAGAGAGAAAAAAATGGGGGGAAGCAAGAAATGTTTCCAACCTGTCAACTATGAAGAGTGGAAGGATAATAAGGTTGTTTGGAATATCCTGAAGAAAGGTGGGATGACATTTTTCATGGAGAGATTACATGGCAGAACCCCTATGTTACCAGACAATTTTACAAAACTTGGAAGAATGGGAAGGTGCTTGTGGTGAACCAGCTTATGGAGGTAACAAAGGAAATTATAGCTGAAGCCATGGGCATGAGTATGGAATGGCTCAAGTTTTATAGAGATAAAAGAATCTCTGACAAAGCTTGGGAGAAATTCCCAACCAAGGAGGAGGAAAAGGCAAGACTGGTGAAGGAGGATACCTCCTACCATAACCCTAAACACATTTCCAGGCCATGGAGGTATGTGCTATTTAATGTAATGAATTACATAACACTCTATGGTAGATTTACCAGAGCTTATGGGCATCACTTTATGTTGTTGAACCAATTTAGGCATAATGTTAAAATTAGCCTTCTGTTTTACTTGTTGAGCTTGTTGGATTTTACAATTAGTAGTCTTTAGAAGGATCTAAAAGGTGACCATGATTCACACTAGGGCCTCATGCTTCTTGTCTATGACCTTCTCAAAATGAAAAAGGTGGAGAAACCCTTTCTGAAGAATAATGTTAGGGGTGAGGAGGACACAAAAGGAGATGAGGAAGATAATATGTCTGGTGAGGACACGAAGGATGTAGAGGAGTTACCTTATGGGTTTCATACTCCTAAGAAGGAAAAAGGCTCATCTTCAAAGATAATTTAGATGAAGGCTATTGTGGAGGATTCAAAAATGGAAAAGGAAATTGATGATATGAGTATGAGAAAAAAAAGAGAAAGAGGGTAAGAAAAGGAAGCATGGGGAGATTACTGGAAGTAAAAAAAGAGGAACAAAAAAGAAAAAAACCCAAGTAAAAGGATAATTTTTTTGTCCTCGGATGAGGATGAAGATTTCAAAAAGGAGCACAGTACTGAGATGAAATTGGGGAATGAAATAGGGGAAGATGAAAAGAAGGAGGATAATACAGGTAATATGGGTGAAGGTCAAATTCCCATCGTGAATAAGGAGGAGAATCTACATAAGGATATTAACCAGAGTGTGGATGATATTGTGAACAATTTGGAAAAAGATACTAAGATCAAAGTTGTTGATAACCCTACTAATGTGGATACTAGTATGGATATTAGTGGGTTGGATAATATTACTATAAAAAATAACTGGCTACTTAACTTTACCTGCACTTTGGGTAAAATGTTGGATGAAATTGTTAATATTAAAAAGAAAATGTAGATCATGAGAGGCGAGGTTAACCTCATCACAAAAATTAGTGTTGGGGATAAACCAGTTACAGTTTTCCTCGATGAGATGAAAGATGTGGTGGGAAGAAATTATTACTTTTTGGAAATGGCAACTAAAGTCTATGAAATGGAAAATAGATTGAAAGAGAAAGAGGACAGGGTGGTGGAGGGGGACTTCGATGGTAAAATCCACTTGCTACATAACAGAGTGGACAAATTGGAAGACACCATGTGAAAGATAGGAGAGAAAAGCCTAGTTATCCTTTAGGTTAATACTGATCATGCGAAGATCATGGAGAAGATGGAACAGAAAAAGGGTGACAAAGATGGAAAAGAGTAGAAGGATACTATGGGACCGGTAAAATGTACTCAAGCAAGCACCAGAAAGTCAAGAGCCAAGGACGATAAGGAGCTAGAAGAGATCAAGAACCCTGTAGATCATATGCAGCTTATGGTGATCCATGCACAAGATTTAATGAAGAGCATTTAGTTTTTCCTGTCTAGTGTCCTATCTTTTTGCTATCCTTGTCTATCTCTTTTTGTGTTCTTCTAGTTGTTAGGCTGTAGGCCTCTTAGTTGATGTGGTTTTTTTTTCAAGGTGCTATGGAATAGTTTCTGTTGAAATTTATTGTAATATTCATTTAAACTCTTTCTTAAAGGTTTTTTTTCCTTGTAAAACATGGTTTTAGGTAATGAGAACCATAGGTGTTCCAACAAGTTTACAATCGTGCATTCCAAACTTTTTCAACGTTTCTTTAAGATACTTTTTTTGAGAAATAAAAATACCACTCTTGTTCTGATTAATTTGCAATACAAGGAAAAATTTCATCTCACCAATCATTGACATCTCAAATTCATTTTCCATTTCTTTAGAGAAATTTTTACTCATTTCATCATTTCCTCCAAAAATGATATCATCAACAAAAACTTCTACTATTATAATTCCATCTTCACTAGTTCTTAAGTATAAATTATTGTCTGCATTACTTTTTATGAAGCCAAGACAAAGTAGATACATGTACAATATTTCATACCATGCTCTTTGTTCTTGTTTAAGTCCCTACAAATATTTCTTTAACTTGCAAACCATATCCTCATCCTCTGTGAAAGGAAATCCATCAGGTTGCTCAATATATACTTCCTCTTCTAGATCTTCATTCAGAAATGCAAATTTCACATCCATCTGATATACTTTGAAGTCTTTGTGTGCAACATAAGCAAGAAATAATCTTATTAATTCCAACCTAGCAACAAGAGAAAATGTTTCTTCAAATTCTATACATTCTTTTTACGAGTAGCCTTTACAAACCAGTCTTTCCTTATTTTTTACAATCATTCCCTCTTCATTCATCTTATTTCTACAAACCCACTTAGTTCCTATAACATTATTATATTTAGTTCTAAGAGCCATTTCCCAAGTGTTATTCTTCTTTATCTATTCTAATTCTTCCTGCATAGCTTTAGTCCAAGATTCAACTCTACATGCATGATCAGTAGATTTTGGTTCAACTTGAGAAATCAAACAAACTTCATCTCTTAATATCGATCTTGTCATCATTCCTCTATTTACATCTCCAATAATTTGATCTTCATGATGGTTTTTCTTAACATACCTCAGAGACTTAGGATCATTTGAGTCATCTTGACATACCTTGATCTCACAGTCAATCTCAAATAATTCTTCTTGATTTGTAGAAACGTCCTTGATCTCTGTAGTCTGATTACAGTCATATGTTATCTCTTGAATCTGAAACTTTTCATCCATCCTCACATTATCATTTTCAATCATCTTCCTCTATCTCAGAATGAAACATTTATAAGTTTTTATTTTAGTGGAATAACCAGGGAAGATCCCTTCATCACTTCTAGCATCAAAATTTCCTATCTCATCATCTCTTTTGATATAGCATTTACTACCAAATATTTTGAAATATTTCACAGTAGGAGTATGATTAAACCATAAATCATAAGGATTATTTCTTGTACCTTCTTTGATCTAAATTATATTCAAAGTATACATAGCAGTACCAACAACTTATCTCCAATTTATATGTGATATATTTCCTTCTAGCAACAGAACTAGTAGCATCTAATATTGTTATGTTTCTTCATTCTTCTATCCCATTCTATTGTGGTTTCCTAGGAGCAGGTGTGTGTTTGTATAACATGCTCTTCATAGTAGGTATTGAAAAAATCTGAAGTAAACTCACCACCTCTATCTGATCTCAAACATTTTATCTTCAATCTGGACACATTCTAAACTTTAGCTTTAAATATTTTAAACTTGTCAAAGGCCTCAAATTTTTCTCTTAGATATGTAACCCACATCATCCCAGAAAAGTTATCAACAAAAAGTATAAAATACCTTTGACTGTAGTAAGATATTTTTATTGTAGGACCACACATATATTTATGCACTAGATCCAACTTCCCTTTTGTTGAGTAAGATTTTATTTTCAAACTTCTTCTAGTATGCTTCCCCATTACACATTCTCTACACATGTTGTTAGATGTTTCCAAAATATTTGGTAGGTCTCTAACTCCATTAGTCATACTTTCCTTCACAATATTATCAAAATTAACATGACATAATATTTTATGATGTACTGAGAGTATAGTATCCTTGTTAAAATATTTATCCCTGTTAGGAGCTTATTGATTCATTACAGTACATAGTCCCTATTAAAGGAAAGACCCTATTACGAGTCAAGAGTAACACTAGGCTCATTGTCCAGGAACATTACCTAAAGAAGGTTAAATCCACCCTCAGGACTTATAGTCCAAAATACAAGTGTATATAGGAAATATACAATCCATTGAGTTGTCTGATAGAAACTATTTTTTCTTGGTCATTTCTAATGAAGTAACATAATCACAACCTCTATTCTATATCCAGAAGACATCACACAAACAAGTTCATAGCTTCCACACTTCATTGTCCCTTCTAGAATCACATACATACACTTTTCAAAAAGAAAATATCTCTCATATATACCCTATTACAATAATTAATTAAGTCATCCAATTAGGCTTTCCCAATCTACAAATAATTATTTAACCCCTTGATAAGATACACACGGTACATATAACAAGTAAACATTAAATACAATTCATCAAATATAATCCAAGATCCATAATCCTTTCTCTCAATCCATACTACATGATACATCTTTGAAGTCAGTCCCAAATAGGTCTCCTCCAAAACACATGCCACAACTGATGTCACCAAGAGTACTGAAACTCAAGAATCATAACAAACATTCCTTAACATGTCTTTTACCATCCCTTAATGTTGCATAACTTGAATCCACATCACTCATAAGTTATTCTCAGAACACAGATACTAACTCTGTCAAAGATCACTGCCACCGTCCAGTACCCAATATTCCCTAAAAAATTTGTAAGTCATCTAGTAGACAATATTAAGTTGTGCAACCTTAGGAATTAGATCATAACATATCCCTATATACATCACCATTTTCAGTCATTCTGAATCAAGTGCACAGTACCTGTACACTTATGTCAGTCATCAACCAATAGTAATAACTAGTCTGTTTTGCCTCCATAGAAACATATGTTGACATCAGTGACAAAAAATGAATACCAACAACATCATCAACAACCAACTCCAATCGTAATTCTTCAATCTATCACGATATCATGAGATTCAAGGCTCAACACATAACTCATTTGTAGGGATAGGAATATAAATGTGAAAGGGCATCTGTGAAAATTCATTTGACATGACATGCACAAAAACCTAAAATTTACTTACAACTAGAAAATTCAAAAGATATTTATGCTCACAGAAGGATGATAATGAGTTTTGAGATTGGTGAAGGAAATTCTGCAAGGTTACTGCCATATGCCAGCTACTTACTTGACATTCAATGAATACTACCATGTGAAATCCCAAGAAGTGTATGAATGTATTGAAGGTTATAAGTAACACTTCTCAACAAATTCAATTATCTAGATGTTAGAAAAAATGGAAGTGGTAGATAATGCAAAGGATTTTTGGATACACTTGCAGGAAGAGTATTGGGATGAAGTATAGGGGCCAAATACATAAATAGCTAGAGGTATATTCAAAGTTGAAAGTATTAGCAGACTCAAAATCAGCAAGGATAAAAATCTTATACATCCTATGGTGGAATTAAAAAGAGAGGAAAGATGAAGAAGAGGATGATGAGACCTCAAAATATTGTGTGCTCTGGTAGGAACAGGTTTCATAACTCATGAGAATCTGCAGAAGGGGATTTTGAGAATCTTGCATCCTAGCCCTCTTTGTATCAATATCAGTAAACAAGAAATATTGGCATGGCTCTTGAATATATTTGTTTTTTTGGGAGACACTCTGGCTTCCAGATGTATTAAAAGTTACAGTCTCGAACATGGTTAGAAGGTAACCAACAATGTTAGGAAGTAACATATAAGGTCAAGGAATATTTTGTTAAAAGAAAAAGGCTTTTTGTCTCTTCTGAGTAAAGATCTTTTGTAACAAGAATCAAGTGGTCCAGTAGGTTGATGAAATGTGTCTCCTCTGGTCCAAAGCTTGTTTTCTCCCTTGTTTCTATAAAAGGGAATTCAAGGCTAGGAGAAGGGGTTCCAAATTATTGATGGTTCTAGTAGCATGTTTAGGGGGAAAGTGAGAATGTTGTAAATCTAATTATAGAGAAAATAAATGAAAGTTCAGTGTTAAGTTTTAGGTAGGGTTTGGAATGAATGAAATTGTATTTTTTCTTATGATAGAAATAACATTGGATTTTAATGGAAATATATTTCATGTTCATTTCTCCAGTTTATAATTTTACTATATTTTGAATGAAATGAATCAAGGGTTTCTCTCATTCAATGCACTATTGTGGTGTATGTAATTTTATTATTCATGATCTGATCTAAGGGGTCAATTAAATGCTTGAATATAATTATAGATTGGTAGGGATTGTTCAGGGATTCTGATAAGTAGTTTGGGTTGTGATTGTTGATGGGATATATTGCAAGGAAATATTATTCTACATCTTGTGCTATAGTAAAAGTCTATTATATTTCAATTATGTCTCATAAATTATAGTCCCTAATGGAATAAGGCATTGATCATAGCTTGTAATTTTTTAACTTTCAGTATTGTGTTCATGTTTACCTCCAACTTGCTACATGACTCTTAAAATCATGCAAAATCTTCATATTTTATGTATGTTGTTGTTATCTCATGCTCCAATAGGTCAAGTATTAGTGGGAATTATCAATTTCATAGCCTTCTCCCTATTTGTTGAGATTTTATATGACATTATCTTCTTATTTTAAGGTCTTTCACAAGTATGGTACGGTTTTTGTAAAGGAATTAAGGGATCACGCTCCCGGGTTTCGCAGAGCCCAAAGTGTAGAAGGGTTTATTTGATCCTTGTCATTCGGTCCAAGTCTCAGAGATTATAGAAGATTGGAGTTGGATTCTCCATAGGTAGTTGAAGGATAAACCTGGTTTCTATTTTTTAGTGTAAACCCTTTTCAAGAACCAACACCCTCCATTGAAAATCTCGCAGTGATAAGGGAAAATTAAAATAGATTCCCCTCACCACCTGACTAGTCTGCAAAGCCTACTTGGCCAACAATCACACATTGTTGCCCCGATTATTACTACTTCCATTAATAAAAATTAGAATTTCCTACCCCTTATCCAAATGGATTTCTTTTCTAATGCCTAGAGTTCCCCATTGAACATATCTGGTCAATTGAATGAGTTGCCTAAGAATCTTGAGAGTTTTTGTACCAATTTTGTAAATGGTAAATCTATAACAGAAGAAGAGTACATTTGTCCCTTTAAATAAATATGAAACCAAAAATAACTTGTGCATCAAGATGTGGTGTTCTTCCTATTCCCATATATGCTTGGTGAGTTTTCCTACAACTGGTATCTAAATTTTCCCAGGGGATCCATCACCACATGGGTTGAGTTTGAGACCAAATTTCTAAATCAATTTAAACATTATGTGGATTTTGCTAACCTCCACTACCATTTTATCCCATCCAAGAAAGAATCCAATGAGCCTATTTCCATGTTTAATCATCCTCTTCACAAGATGTACCAAAATATTGAAGATCCTTACATGGTACCTGCACCTACTACCATGCAAGTGTATCTAAGATCCCTAGATCTGTTGATTTCAATTTTCTTGAGAAGGATTTCACCTGCAGACATAGATACCTTAGAAAAGGTATCCAATGAATCTATCATTTTATGTAGCAGATGGATCTGCAAGCTGGTGGAAATTTTGGTACTCTATCATTGTTTGGCAATAATGCCACTATGAATACATTTCCATCCATCAACCATTCCTTAAACAATCATGCCCCTTTTCTCAATTACATATTAACCTAGTATCTCATTGTCCCACCATTGACTATCACATATCTAGGCTATGAGGCCCGTAAGACAACCTTCTTTGAGAAATGAACTGTACTTCCTAGTGAGCCCAATAATCACTTAGCCTCCAAGTTAGATGCCGTAAAAAATACTTTGTCACAATTCACCAACAAACTCACTCGAATAAAATGTAACCCATCTCAAAACTAAGGGAATTACCAGAGGTAGACTGCTGCTACAAATTCTTACCCTCAAAATTAGTATCAAAGTTATAACAATTACAACAATAACACACAAGATAAAGGATTTGGCCATCAAAGACCCAACATGCCTTGGAATACCGAACCTAAAAATTGTAGTATACTTTTTGATAATGTTAATATGTATGAATTTTTTTATGTTAATTTATGAATAACTGCACATACATAGAAAAATGACAATGGGTTATGAAATGAGATATATAATCAAAAACTTCAGAGTTTAGATGATCTCCTTGTTCAATTTAATGCAATATTGTGTGACTCCTATGAACCTAAGATGGGGGAAGGTTCTATAAAAAATACATAGGAGGAAGAATTTATGTTTCCTTTCCAAATGGAAAGTGAGCTTGAATACTATGAGATTCACGCATTTTAAAATAACAACCAGAGCATTTATAACTTGAGAAGTCAAAAAGAACCTCTGGCGGATGAAAATCCCCCCAGAAAGAAGCCAACAACACTAGATCCTTGATCCAACAATAATACTACACCCCCAAAGGGACCAAACATTTATTCCTCATAACCACCAAATATAACCCCTATACACAAAAGCTTGATTTGGTCCACTGAAAAGTATAGTGCGATTGAAGAACATAAAAGGACGAAGGAAAATATATCAATTTTTTACATGTTACAAGGTTTTCCTTCTCAAAGGGAAGCACTCGTAAAGTCCCTGGACAATTCTAAAAAAAGTACAACATCTAAGAACACATGGTCTCCCACATCAAATGTGAACACGTTAGAGGCATTTACCACAATGTTTAAGGATAGGTTGGAGGTTCCCTCATTGCTTTTGATTTTATGTATATTTGGTAAAAATTTCAAAAACTGTTTAATCGACTCTGGGGCTTCATGTAATGTTATGTTTCTCTCTATCTACCAGAAGTTATGAATGGTTCCTTAGACCATGAACATAGTAGTGATACAACTAGACAAAATAGAGGTTGGGGTTATATGTGTGTTGAAATATGTGCATATTTAACTTGTTGTTGATCCTAGGGTGAAAAATCACATTGGCATACATATCATTGAGATCCCAAACATTTATGTGATGTTATTGAGTAGAGAATGGACTAAATTATTGAGATTTTGGATCTCTATAGATTGCAATCAACTATGGTTTCCCTAGAAGAGATTAAGAATCAAATCAAGATATATGTTGAGCCCTAACTAAAGAAGATGATTATATATTACAATACCCCAAATGAGGTGTATTTCACCCAATCAGATTTGGGTGTGTATCGATTGGACAACATTCTTATGTTCTGATGTAAAGGCACTAAGCACTAGTGCATGCATCTTGACAAATCACTCAAAACTGGCATTTTACTGCCCCTGGGATAGACCCGTACATAGACATTCATAACTTTTGACTCCAATCACATTTACTCGATCCCTCTGGTATGATTTGGAGTAACTTGGCCCACTCCAACATATCCAAAATTTGGTTAGATCCAACGGTGCATTAGGGAGATATGTCCCTCGCACTGAGACTATTTTTTCCTTTGACAGTCATTCCTCCATTTCCCCATAACCAGGAGTTCTTTGCGCTTAAACTTCACAAAAGTAACATAAACCATGTATAGGAATGAATATTAACATAAAAAATAACTATTAAAATACATTTCCAATCATTTTGTAGAGAAATAAAGAGTTTTACCATACAAAACACAAGACTGTGTCCTCACGGGTAAAGAAGTGACTGTTTGCAAAGAATTACAAATTTATTGCTTGAGACTTCATTACATTGATTTCCTTTAACACAAATACCTTCCCCCAAACTTCTAAAACTCCTCCCCCTCAAAACTCACATACACAACCAACTAAATAATCTACCAAACTGGTTCACAACCTCTTCTTAACTAACACAGTCAGCTATATGACTGTTAACAATTAGTTTTTTTGTTTGTATTATTGTCTAGTTGACAAATAGTTGTCAAATTTGACAAATTTAATCCTCTTGCATCATTTTTAACCTTTAAAAAGGTTTTAGGATCCTATCCTAATCCCCTAAACACCTTAAAACCCTACTAAATGCTCATTTAGCCCCATAGGCCTTATTTTTCCATATTGAGGCAAATTTCAAAGTTGGCACTGAAAGTGCATTTACATCATTTTTTATGGCTCTATAGGCCATTTTACAGATATTATAGACCTTATAGGTCTTTAGATCAATCCAACTAACCTAAGATTAACTTAATTACCCCTAGTGACCCCTAGGTATATTTAGCCCTTCCCAATTCCATTTAATGGCTTACAATTCATGATCCTTTACAAGGATTATCAATCAATACAAAATATCATCAAATGACCATTAAGGTCTATTACAATATCAAATGACCCTTGAGGGCCATGTTGTCTTAAACTCCACCCAAGGATCTATCAGTGACCCTGGTGCCCTCCTTAGGTACTATCCTTGACCTTGGTGCTCCTGCACCATACTCCTCAACTTTGAAACTTTTCCAAGTCCTCTTGGAAACCTACAACAAAAGAATGTCAGCAAATAAACATTTAATCTTGACCTTTGGCTTATAGAGATAAACTTCAAGGATCCAAAATATCGTTGCATATGGCTACTCCAAAATGCAACCTTGGTGCCTTGTTATCAGTTTTGCTCCCATGGGATAAATGTAGACTACAATCTGATCCTCATCCTTCATGTCTTCTTGAGCCTCCCTCCATGAGACTACTTCTACAACCTTCCTCTCTTTATTTTCTTCAATTTTTGAGTCTCTCTTCATAGAGACCAATGTATTTGTTACATCATGCCTCTCCTCTAGGCACTCCAAACTATCTCTGGCATTCATGGATGCATGTTTAGCCACACTAATGACCCCACAATCAGGTTCTTCCACAACTATTGCCACCTCTTGTTGGTCTTCCTCCTCATGCCATTCTCCTTGGCATACCAACAACTCACCGATCATCTTGGCCTCCTCTACAACCATGCTATCATGTTGTTGTTCATCATTCATCACCAAAGAACATATCATTTCCCCTACCTGCAAAAAATTTTCATTTTCAAGCCCTTCATGACTTGATCCAATGTTGTCTTCATCAGCAACTTCATCTTCAATCTCTGATTCAGCCTTTAGAACCTCTTTGCTCCTAGGTTCCTCTACCTCTTCATAGTAAATTTGCTTCTCATTTTCTTCATCTTCATTTGTTTCTTTCTCTAAGAGTAGTGGTATCTTCTCCCACTTAATCTGGTTCTCATCCAAAGCTTCATAAATTTTTCTCCATCTTTCTTCTTCTTCTTCTTCTTCTTCTTTATTCTTAGATTCTTCCCTCTTCTTGGCTTCTTCTCTTTCCTTCTTTTCTTGCTCTCTCTTCTTGTCTTCATCTCTCTTTCTTCCTTCATCCAAGTATTCTTTTAGTAACTTGGCTAACTCTCTCTCACTTCTTTTTATTTTCATCTTCTCACATCAATCTAGGACTCTTCAAATTTCAAGCTACCACTTTGGAACACTCTCAGAGGATAATTCAACTGTAAGCATAAAAAAGGACCTTCAATCTTCAAAATCCTAAAAATACCTTTCACCACTCAACCTAGGATGCTCCTGGGATCTGATACCACTTGATGTAGAGGCACTAAGCACTAGTTCATGCATCTTGACAAATCACTCAAAACTGGCATGTTACAGCCCCTTGGATAGACCCATACACAAACATTCATAACTTTTGACTCAATCACATTTCCTCAATCACTCTGGTCAGATTTGCCATAACTTGGCCCAATCCAACATATCCAAAATGTGGTCAGATCCAATGGTTCATTAGGGATATATCTTCCCCGAACTGAAACTATTTTTTCCTTTGATAGTCATTCCTCCATTTCCCCATAACTAGGAGTTCTTTGCGCTTAAACTTCACAAAAGTAACATAAACCATGCATAGGAATGAATATTAACATAAAAAAATAACTATGAAAATACGTTTCCAATCATTTTGTAGAGAAATGAAGATTTTAACCATAAAAAACACAAGACTATGTCCTCACGGGCAGAGAAGTGACTGTTTACAAAGAATTACAAATTTATTGCTTGAGACTTCATTACATTGCTTTCCTTTACCACAAATACCTTCCCCCAAACTTATAAAACTCCTCCCCCTCAAAAATAATGTACACAACCAACTAAATAATCTACCAAACCAGTTCATACCCTCTTCTTAACCGATACAGTCAGTTATATGACTGATAACAATTAGTTTTTTTGTTTGTATTGTTGTCTAGTTGACAACTAGTTGTCAAATTTGACAAATTTATTCCTCTTGCATCATTTTTAACCTTTCAAAAGGTTTTAGGATCCTATCATAATCCCCTAGACAACTTAAAACCCTACTAAACACTCATTTATCCCTTTAGGCCTTATTTTGCCATATTGAGGCAAATTACTAACTTGGCACTGAAAGTGCATTTACATCATTTTTGATGGCTCTATAGGCCATTTTACAAATATTATAGACCTTATAGGTCTTTAGATCAATCCAACTAACCTAGGATTCACTTAAACACCCCTAGTGACCCCTAGGTATATTTATCCCTTCCTAATTCCATTTAATGGCTTACAATGCATGATCCTTTACAAGGATTATCAATCAATAAAAAATATCATCAAATGACCATTAAAGATTATTACAATATCAAATGACCCTTGAGGGACATGTTGTCTTCAACTCCACCTGAGGATCTATAAGTGACCGTGGTGCACTCCTTAGGTCTTGTCCTTGACCTTGGTGCTCCTGTACCATGTTCCAAATCAAAGAGGCTGATGGTTCCGATGATAGTCCCATACAAGGATTGCAAGAGTTTCAAGTTGACAAATAAATTTTCCAGGACTTCATTAGAAATATGACCACAAACTTGAACCATTTGGGTCATGATGTTGATCCTAACATATTTTTGTTACCAAGATATTGATGATCACTATTTGGGCCATTCTAAATTCATGTACACAGGTTGCCAAGATGCACTATCAAGGGTGTTGATCCAAATTTCCCAACCAACCAAAAAAAATCAAGGTTTGGGACCAAGGGATATGAGTTATGTGTTGGGAATTCTCAATGAAACTTTGCCATGCAAGTCTAGTTCACCCCAGATAACATGTCCTTGAAAATGGTTCAAGTAGAAAGTGAAGAATCATACTTAGATGATAAAATCGCCACCCATAGTGTGTAAAATGAATGGATTTCATCCAATGAGGGTTGCCTACCACCTCATAAAAAATAACAGCCCACTCAAAACAACAAGGGCCAAAAGTATTTGGACGCTAGTGATGTGGAAAAGGAGGATAAAGAAGAGAGGTCTCCTCCAAGAAGTAGAGAAAATAAAGAATTGGAACCTAACACACAGAGGGGTCATGATAGATATCAACCCAAGTCCAAATCAATTAAGAAATATCAAGTGTGGAAGTTGCACTTTGATGGTTCAAAGTGTAAATAAGGAGCTAGTGTTGGGATCAAACTAATTAATCCAAGAGGTAAGTCTTTATATGTTGCGTACATAATACAATTATTATATACTAATAATGTTGTAGAGTACAAAGAATTGGTTTGAGGTCTCCTCTTGGAACACAAAAAAGACATAAAGGATCTGGTAGTAGAAGGTGGCTCTCAAATGATTGTCAAACAGGTTCGTAGTTAGTATTCATGTAATGACAAAATATTGACCACTTATCATAACAGAGTATGGGATTTGATTAAGGATTTTGAAGCATTTAAAATTAATTCCATCCCAAGAAGAAATAATTTTGTTGCGAATGCACTAGTAGTGTGTGCTAGTTCATTGCACCCTATGGAGAAGTCTGAATTGAAAACATCCATGGTTGAACTTGTTGCTTCTCTAGTGATTTCAGATAATATCACAAATTTCTAATTATTTCAGGATGCCCAACATATCCTAAAATTCATTATGTGTGTGGGTGTATTTGAGAAGCAAGTTATTGATGAACAATTGGAAGAACCAGATGGGTCAGTTGAACTGACCTAATGATCAAGGAATCATAAATTTTAAAACCAATTACATACCCAAAGGAATGGTAGCATTAGAGAGGATCTTTGACAAAGATGAATCAGATGCATAAAGGAAACTAAAACCTATGCTCGAGGGTGATGAGTGTGAAACATACAAAATGGAGACAGCTGATGACCCAAGAGAAGTGCATATTAGGAAGGTTGACACTAAGGAAGAGAAGAAAATGATGGTGCATATCCTCACCAAGTATCGAGATGTCATAGCTTGGAGTTATAAAGGATTGAAAACTTATGGCACTTCTATCGTAGTTCATAACATTCCATTGAAACCAAACTCTAAACCTTTTTGGAAGAGGCAGATGCTAGTTAAACCAATGATGGAACCATTGATACAAAAATAAGTTCAAAAGCTACTAGATGCAAAGATTATTTTTCCAATTAGGCATTCCACATGGGTTGCAAATTTGGTCCTAGTAAGAAAGAAAAGAGGAGAAATTAGGTTATGCATGGATTTTTGGAACCAGAACCGAGCCTCCCAAAAGGAAAATAACTTGTTTCCCTCTCTAGAAAAAGTATTGCAAGTGGTGAATGGATTCCAAATGATGTTGTTCCTTGATGGCTATCCAGGTTACAATTAGGTCATGGTACTGAAAGAATATAAGCTGAAGACAACATTCACTACCAAGTGGGGGACATTCGCATATCGTTAGATGTTGTTTGGCTTGATAAATGTTAGGGAAACCTTTCAACGAGAAATGTATACTACTTTCAAGAGTTTGATTAGGAAATAAATAATTTTATACATGCACTATCTGACAGTATTTTCTAAATACCAAGAAGACCATATAGATGACTTGTGGAAAGTGATCAAAAGATGTCGGAGGTATGAGATCTCACTCAACCCGAAGAAGTGTGTATTTGGGGTCATAGAGGTAAAATTATTGGGCCATGTAATTTCTAAAGCAGGAATATCCATCAACCCAAATCAAGTAGATGTTATACTAAAGTTGGTCCCACCTAATAGCAAGAAAGAGCTCAAATCAATCTTTAGAAAGTTAAATTTCATTAGAAAATTCATAAGTGGATTTGTAGAGATAGTGAAACCACTAAAAGATATTCTGAAAAAGGATGCTAAAATAGAATGGTCAACCCCAGTCAAGAAGACATTTGAAGGAATTAATATTTCCATCACCACAACATACGTCCTAGCTATCCCAGACTACACTGTACCTTTTAAGGTATAATCATTTTCTTTAGAGCATTCATGTGTAGGGATCCTTACTTAGAAGAAAGATGACAAGAATGAACAACGGATTGCATTCATGAGCTTCCCTCCTAAGAATTCTGAAATAAGATACCCAAATTTGGATAAAGAATCATTTACCTTGGTGAAAGTTGTGAAGAATTTTTGACATTCTTTTTGAGAAGTAAAGTATTTGGTATTGTTCCTGATGCAACAGTTAAATCCCTATTGATGCAAAATGAATTAGGCAAGTGAAGGGGAAAATGGATGGAAATTTTAAGGAGTTTGATCTCAGTATTCGGCCCATGAAACTAGTAAGGTGCTAGGGCCTAAAAAATTTTATTGCAAAGATGGAGATAGGATTGGCATGTAAAAATTACACATATCAAGGGGTCATTTTGGATATTTGGTATCAGGATGTGGTCTACTAGCTCCTTCAAAATTGCTTCCTAGAAGTTTTAAATGGATCACAAAGAAGAGCCTTGAGGATTAAAATAAGTTATTATATGGTGAAGAATGGGAAATTATACAAACACAACTATGATGGGTTGTACTTGAGATGCTTAGATATGGAGGAAGAAAAATAAGCCTTGATTGATTTCCTTGACAAATATGGTATGGGCCATGGATCTGCTAAAGCTACTACTCACCAGATCTTGAGATTAGGGTACTAATAGCCAACTCTATTCAAATACACAAATGAACATGTAAGATCTTATCATACATGCCAATCTAGCACCACACATGAGAGAAACCCTACCATGTCATTGCAGTCAGTAAATGAGGTAAGTCTGTTCACCCAAAGAGGCTTGGATTTTTTTGGTACCATTAATCTTACATCCTCTATAGGCCATAGGTATATTCTAACAATAAAGAACTATTACACATGTTGGACGGAAGCTCGGGCATTGCATAATTACACTACTAAAGTGGTGACTAGGTTTTTGGAGGAATGCATTATAACAAGGCTTGGTATGTCTATCTATCTAGTATGTGATAACACACCTTCATTTTCCTCTGCTGCACTTACGCAATGGATTTTTGAAAACTAGGTTATTCTCAAATTCTCTTCCAATTACTATCCGCAATAGAATGGTGTGGAAAATTCCAAAAATAAAAATTTGACAACTGTAATCAAACACCTAGACAACAACCAGATATTTTGGCATACACAGTAGAAATATGCCTTCTGGACAAACTGAGTGAGGATAAACATGCTTTAGGGACATCTCTCTACCAACTAGTCTATAGTATGCAACGTGTCTTCCCTATGAACTTAAAGATATAAGTTTTCAAGTTCATGGACGAATATGTTGAGGGTGAGAATAGGGTCTAGAATAGACTCATGAACCTTTTCAATCTAGAAGAGAAAATAATGATGACCTTAGAATAAGTGTCTAAACACCAAGTTGTAGTCAAGAGTTGGTTTGATAAAAGAGCCAAAATCAAAGCCTTTGGGATTTTTGATCACATCCTCATATGGGACAAGGCAAAAGATAATCAAGGAAGCCACACTAAGTTTAAAAAATTGCGGACTGGCCTGTATCAAATCGTAGAAATCCTAGGAGAAAATTTCTTTAGGATCAAAACTTTGGATGGGGAGTTTGTTCTATTTCTAGTAAATGGTAAGTTTCTCAAACATTATTTCAGGTCATGAAGGTTGGATGCTTATTGCATCATGTATCATAGTAGCTTAAGTTTTTTTTTGTTTGTCCTTTTTGTTTGTTTGTTTGTTTCTTTTGGTTTATTTTTCTTTGTGTTCCTGTATCTAGGGGTAGTGTGTTGTCGGGGTTATTCATGATAGGTGGTCAACCCCAACTACTTGTTGATAGAAGGTAGGGGTATTTCTCAGCCAAAACCACTAGAAGAATCTATCTTTCAAGAAATATGCACTCAAAAAATGGAAATGGTAGCATCCTTTCACAGGAAATTTGGAACATTTTTAATGTTAGCTATTTGAATAAAAATGCACCTAAATAATGATACCCGGAACTGAGGTTTCTTGATTAAGTGTAGACCAAATTCAAGTACGAGCATGTTGACTTGGCCAACCACATGATTTTAGAACCCTACAAATCTAATTAAAAAAATAGAGTAAAAAAAAGAGAATGAAAGAAAAAAAGGGGTTACTAAGGGATCCACATCACCAAAAAATGGGGCTTCTAAAAATCAGAAGCAAGTAAACAACCTAAATCATCTAGGTATCTACAAAGAAGCATCAATCAACAATCTAAATCATCAAGAAGTCAAGTAGAAGAAATAAAAGGGATTACTAAGTGATCCACACAAGCATGGTGTTTAAAAGAAAAAATGCTCAATTGGAATAAACCAGGTGGATCTAGAAATCACTATTGGGGCTACGGATGCCTGAACAAGGGGCTACGGATGCTTGAATGACAATAGAGAAAGGTTAGACTGAAACATAAAGGAAACTCTATTGGGGTTATGGATGCTTTACTGGTAGCATAGCCATTCCTGAGAAATCCTCATCGATCTCATGAAGGACTAATCTTTGGTCTACATCTATGTGAGATACCTTTGTCAAGGTCTCAAAGGAATAAATACACATCAAGCACACACCAGATTATTCAAAAGATGGGTGTTGATTCAGAGAAATCATGAAGTGATTTTACTGGGCCTAATATCTATTTTCATTCTATTGCAAGAAAGGTTTGGAAAGTTCATTTTCTTGTGAAGAAATACATCGGTAATTTCTCCTTTTGTCGAGGCTCTTTTTTGTGGGTCCACAACACATGCTCCATCTTGATGAGTTGGCCAATGGGGAACCCCTTCTTTTTTATTTTGTTTTGGTTGATGGGACCCTTCTTGAGTGGCTTGGTTAGATTTATGATGTTCTCTTCTTATTTTTACCTTTTGGTGTTCTCTTTTGTTTTTTTTTAGAGTCCGTTTCCTTTTCTAGGTCTTTTCAAGCTTTCGTAGTGTCGGGGTTATTAGAAACTTGACAAGTCTGAAAGCTTGACATTTTGTCTTTGCATTTGTTGAGGATTTAGTTTTTTTAGGTTTCCTTTCAGACCTTCAAAGGGTCAGGATTCCATGAACCCCGACAATTCTGAAAGTTTGAAACCATACCCCTTGTAACCGACTAAGGAATGAGAATAGAGGTGTCAGGTTTTTAGAGTTTTGGGACACCATCACCCTCAGAAAACTGAAATTATGATGCCCAAAGATGATGTCACCCTAAAGGGCATGGCTAAATAAAGGGGGAGCACTTCATTTATTCATTCGGCGATTGGTTTTTTGAGCTCTACGCATTTTTGACGACCGTGTCTGCTTCTTATGGTTTTCATTTGTGTTGCATCCAACAAAGGAGTGTTGGAATATTTTATGCTATGATGGTAAGTGAGTTTTGGAAGTATCATGATGTAAATTTGATCACATGATGAACAATTATTATGTTGTCAACTATTGACCTTGTGTTCTTAGTATGTTTCTAAGCATAGTTGTGATAAATGAAGAATTGCAACAAGTTTCAATGGTTGCTATATTTATGGGAGACTTAGGTGTGTCTACGGATTTATAATGCATGACCACTACTAATAAAGTGATCTTATGTGAAATTTGTGATCAACTGAAGTATAATAGTGCAACTACTAGAATAGTTAGTGACAGGTAATATATGATATGAATGTTTTGTCAAATCTTTGCTGTATGTTGTGGTGCAGTTACAAGATATGGTGGTCAATAGTTTTTAGATGCTATAGTTATGAACACAACTAATTTGAGTGATTGGTGTGAAGGATAGGTGACCGGTGACCAGAGACAAAGTTGTTAACAAGTTAAAGTGTTTGTGTTCTTGAGCGATAGTTGATAAATATTTGATCGGTGATTGATGTTGAAGTTACAGTGGAATCACTTAAGATAGTCATCATCTAGTGATGTGTCTTCATGATAGGAGGTGATGATCTGGCATCACATTTTTTGATGCTAGCGTGTAGAGAAGATTCTAGAGGAAGACTGTATTTGGTCAAAATGTGTTTGACTCCTTGACACAATATTTTATGTAAATTATTGTATTGGCCAATGTGATCTTGGAAATGTATTTTATACATTTAATTTTTTTTGTGGCAAATTAGATCTGAGAAAGATGTTTTAAATTCTAATTTAGGGCTTAATTAAGGTGGTGGACATAAAAGTTTAGTATATAATGGATGAAGTTAAAAGTTAAGTATATTGATCGTGTGTTTGTGAGAAGTGCAGTGAAAAGTGTGATTTGCGATCAATAAAAGAAAGAGTTAAGTGTGTTGAGAAGATATTGTGTGCTGAAGTGGATCTAATCAAGAAGAGGTAGTGTTTTTCTACACATCATTCTTTATGTTGTTCCCTAACAGTTGCAGGAAGTTAAATCCATTAACAGTGTAGATCTTAATAGATCTTTGTTGTAAATCCTATAGCAAGGTGACAATTTCTTAAGTGTTCAAAGTCCTCTAACAAGGATACTCTTAACAAGGTGAAGGTATTAATAGGCCTAAGTTAAATTCCATAACTGGGTAACACCTAATAGTGTTTTTGTAAACTCCTAACAGGGTTAATGATGAAGGGCAAGGCAGGAGAATCCCCAATGGAGATGTCCTAACCCCCAGCAAATAACCACACAATAGAATATAATAATAATATAGAGATATAGATCCACACAATGCCAATGCTCATAATAGAATCATCATATTTTCATCCAACATGTCCAGTTGTAAGGCCTTCCGGGTTATGGCCAAGTACAATGCAATTACAATAGAAAATCCATAAGATCTCGCAAGATCCAAACCAAACCCTAGCTATCCCAAATCCACACACTGGTAGGAACACTGAAGGAAAATCTAAACTTGTGCTCGCAAGCCCACCAAGCAATCTCCTTGTTTCCCAAGCCGCAGCCACTAGCTCCTCTCAAGAATCACTCCACAACCACCTCCTCTTCTCCCAGGTGGATGAATAATCCTAGCTAGTCTAGATCCACACACTGGTAGGAGTCCCCAAGGAATATCTAAACTTGTGCTCGCAATTCCACCAAGCAATCCCCTTGTCCCCCAAGCCGCAGCCACTAGCTCTTCTCAAAACTCGCTCCTCTACCTCTTCCTCTTCTCCAGGATGAATGAATGATGACTAAAGACTTCCCCCACAACCCCTACTTATACCAATCTAAGCCATAGGTCGGCCTTGAACATAAATTAAATACAAACACATAAATTAAATGCCACAAGTCGGCCAACAACAATAATTAAATGCCCAAAATTGATGTCTTAGTAAAATCACGATATCTCCTAGCTCCGAATGAATTAGGACACGTGCTTCGAACCGTAGGTAGAAATATAGGCCCTCTTCAATCCATAAAATTTACATCCTCTAAATATTTGTGGAAAATTACTTATATGGCCTGTAATAGGAACCAAATTCCTAAGCAATGCCGAGCTCCTCCTAGTCCATGCCAAGCAACCAAGACCATGCCAAGTTCCATTAAATACATCAAAACCAATTACCCAAGACCCAAGTAGGTCTAAAAAACTCTACCAAATCCCTCACACATGAAAATAAGTCCACACAACTCCATCAAATCTCCCAAACATGCAAGATAGCCAACTACCCTGGGATGCTCCTGCATCAGACTCCCTAGGTGCAAAAAGAAGTATGCCTCATACTTTGATGCCAGATGAAATATCCATAACCATCTTCATCTTCACCAAAGGCTTCCACTCCAACAAGGAATATAGAACCAACATGTAAATCATCAAGATCTGCATCCAGCTATCAACCACTAGAATGTCAACCATCCAATTAGCATGCTCACTCCCAGGAACAAACTGAACATAGTACCTCGCCAATAACCTCTGTAACTTATCAAAACCATCAATGTCATTGAAAATTAAATCCACATCAGCAACATGTAAGCTTAAATCCACAATAGGAGAAACATGTAAATCCTCAACCATGCCAACCACCAACAGGTCCACATAAGGAACATACAGATCCGCAGTATCATGTAGATCCTCAACCACATCAACAACTAGTGAATCCACACCAGCAACATCCATATCAACAACATCCATATCACCAACATATGGATCATCACCCTTAGAAACCTAATCATCCATGACCAAGTGCTCCACAATTTCCATGTCAGACTCAACCAACTGATCATGAAAACCAATCTCAACCATAGCATCAACAAGGTTAGGAAGATCCTTAGCAACAACCAAAAGTTGCTCTACAGGTTCTGTATCAGACTCCACACACTGATCAACAAAACCAACTTCCATCTCAACCTTTCTATGCCCTCTTCTCTCTCGAATAAGTCTTCTAACCGGCCAGAAAACTTGCTTCCTGATCGGTAGACTCCAGCTCCATGGTTTCAAGATCTCTTGAACTCTCTTATGAAATTTATCCAAAGATGGATCACTCTCAACCATCCATTCCTTAACTCGATTATTCAATCTAGCTTCCATCCGGGAAAAAGTATTTGAAATATTCTTCTCCACCACATCATGGAGTTTTGCAATCATCACAGGGTCTAATCTTCTTAGATCCATCTTCTAAGATCTTCACAAACCCTCTGCAATGAATCACCAACTAGATCCAACCTTTACTGCAGGTCCTG
>MU228186.1:1390833-1495957 GCA_018584345.1 Thuja plicata | reverse complement strand
ATCTAGAAATAAGGTTTTCAAGTTTTGGTAAAGATATATGAGGGCTCATAGTTAGACAAGTTTTATGCATGGATAAGGGCCATCAATTTTGCTGTTAAAGATTACCACAAGGTTCTTGCAAAGATTGAGAAAAAAAAAAGGTGTATTATTGTGGGTAGAGGAGATAGAAAAGTTCTTTGATGAAATCAACCTGCAAATATATCAAGATGAAAATAAAAAGAGTTTGTACTCCACAAATAAGATTGTTCAACAATTCATGGGAATTGTAGCAACAATAAATACCGAAGATGATATGCAACAAATGTTTTATGTGAAGGAGGAGATGAGGGAAATAATGGACCATATAGAGGATATTTTAGGGGGGGGTTGAATTAGTAATCAAAGATATCTACAAATTTCCACTTCTTTAACTCAAAAGCAACATTCACAAGTTTTATATCGATAAGAAAATGATAATTAATTAAATAGGCACAACCACCACAATGCATGCAACACATAACACATATATTTTCAGGTGGAAACCCAAATGGGTAAACACCATGGTAGGAATGAAGACCCATAAATAATTTACTCTTTCAAAGTATGCCCTGTTAGGAGCTTAACCCTATTAAGAGTTTACAAAGACACTGTTAGGTGCCACCATGTTAAGTTATTTACCTCTAGACCTATTAAGAGCTTTACCCTATTAGGTTTAACTCTTTTAGGATATTTCAAACTCAATTTAATGAGCCACTCTATTAAGATATTTATAAATAAGACCTATTAGGGTCTACCTAGGTAAGGGATTTACAATAGGAAACCTGTTAGGGTCACTTGATTTGGAAATAGAAACTCCTTTTCTTGTTCAAATCATTTATAAAAATACATTCTCTCCTTAGATGACTCTGGTACACCCTATCTTGATCACACCTTCACATCCATGATCTACACACAAATATTTTATTTCATGATATAAATATCACTGCTCAAGCCCTAAAGCCTTCCATCACCCTAAATCTCATTTAACACATTTGAAATCTCTTTTTCAATCTTCTCTCTTAGAGATATCATGCAAAAATACACACATCCCATTATAACCAACATGTTTACCAAATAGGTCAGCCATAGGATAGACCCTTACAATTTATTTTATCAAGAATAGTCAAACACGTTTTGACCAACTCAGCCTTCATCTTAATAAAATGTCTACCTTGATCAATGTAATGCAATATCATCACCATAAATGAATTAAGAATCATCATCAAGACAACTTGAACACAAATGGTTCATCACAACTTGATTACCAATCTCCAAAAGAAGATCTACCATCAGTAGCTCAAGAGCACTATCAC
Source organism: Thuja plicata (assembly GCA_018584345.1). Classification (NCBI taxonomy): domain Eukaryota; kingdom Viridiplantae; phylum Streptophyta; class Pinopsida; order Cupressales; family Cupressaceae; genus Thuja; species Thuja plicata. Next base: position 1,494,626 of record MU228186.1, on the reverse strand, counting down.
CTTTCACTAAAATAACTTATTTAACAACAAAAGATACTTATGGATCATCCAAAATAGTCATGGCCATAACCATAAACTCAACATAGTATCAAAAGTACAAATCTATGATCCTACCACCTAATTATTCATAGATTTGATAAACCAATCAAATCACCCGTTGATAGTACAAATTATTCTAGTAGTTTCCCTACCATACTTCAATCAATCAACTAACATAATTCATACATTCAATAGTTGCATCATACAATTATCATCTAAAGATATTCCTTAGTCTCTCTCACTTAAGGATTGCAACCAATGATACCACTTGCAACACATTGTACATCCTTCTCAAATACTTGACAACACACTAAGAACACTAGGTCAATACTTGACATCAATGACAACACAATAATTGATCATCTCAGCACCAAATCTGTAACATCACAACACTTACCATCAATACAATAGTTATGCTAAAAATATCCCCCTTTGGCATTTATGGAAACACAATAATCAAAACATCTTTCCAATCAGATAGCATGCTCTTCTTGTGTTCTTGCACTAAATATTCATCTCTGAATTGACTACAACATTCATGTCCTTCTCTGTGTCTACCCCTTTCTCTTTTTCTCTCTGATATCACTTTCTTTCTCATCTATCTCATTTGTTTTCTTTCCACTTCTCATTACTTCTCCCCATTTGACAACAATTCCAAAGATGCCATACCATAGATTACTTATTCTCCTTGTATTTTGAATCCAATACCTTTACCACCGACTGCTCCCCCTAAGGAGTAGAACCTTATTAAATCAATCCAACAAATATTTTCAATACAAAACATTGCATTGATGTAACAAAATCACTTTAATTCTTCTCAGGTAGGGAAATGACCCCCAACTTGCCTCTTAGATACTCAAATGTATCCTTTGGTAGTGTCTTTGTAAAAATGTCTACAACCTACTCCTTATTTGGCACATACTCCAACTACACCTCTTTCTCTTGAACCTTCTCTCTAATAAAATGGTACTTAATTGCAATATTCTTGGTCTTAGAATTCATCATAGGGTTCTTGGATGTGTTTATAGCACTAGTATTATCACAATAGATAATCACTTATTTAGTTACTATATCCTTAATGCCTTCCAATATCTTCTTCATCCAAGCAACTTGATTCAATTAATAGCACCAGAAACATATTCTCCCTCTGTAGTAGATTAGGAAATACAATTCTTCTTTTTGCTTGTCCATGACCCAAGTCTTTCACCAAGAAAGAAATCTCCTCTACTTGTGCTCTTCCTATCTCCACATTACCTTCCAAATCTGCATCACTGAATACACTCAAAGTAAAAAATCCTTTGTGATCATACCAAAGACCATAGTCTTCAATCCATTTTAAGTATCTAAAGATTCTCTTCATGGCCACCATATGGTATTCCTTTGGATTAGCTTGAAATATGTCAACTATCCCAACTACATGTGCTTTATAAGGACTTATGAACAACATAGTGCACCTTACCAATCATGGATCTATATAAAGTTGCATTCACCTATTTAGAATCATCTTCCTCGGATAGCTTACAACCGGTCACCATTGGATTTCCAACCGATTTATAATCTTCTAACCCAAAATTCTTCAACACTTCCCTGATATACTTTGTTTGGATGATGTAGATTCTATCACTGATCTGAGATATGTGTAATCCAACAAAGAATTTGATCACTCCAAAAACTGACATCTCAAATTCTATCCTTATTTCATCTGCAAATACAATGCTCATCTCATCATTTCCACCAAAAATGAAGTCATCAACAAAGACTTCAACAATCAACAATCAACAATCAATCATCCTTCTCAATATTCAAGTAAACATTGTTGTCCTCACTTGTTCTGATGAAACCAATCTTCATCAGATATGAGTGGAGTCTCTCATACCATGCCCTTGGTTCTTGCTTCAATTCATAAAGTGCCTTCTACAATTTGCACACCATGTCCTCATTTTTTATAGTACAAAACCTTTAGGTTGTTCTATGTAAAGTTCCTCTTGCATAATTCCATTCAAGAATGCAAATTTGACATCCATTTGAAAAACTTTAAAACCTTTGTAAGAAACATATGCTATGAAAATCCTCACTCCTTCATGTCTAGCCACTAGTGCAAAAGTCTCTCCATATTTTTTGGAAATATTGTTTGGAAAGCCACAATGGAAACAATTATTGTTTTGTCATTGATGTCAAACCTTAACTGGTGAGACTATTTCTATATGTTTGAGTACCATATCTATCTATTGATTGAGGATATTTAACAAGAAGACCAAGAAGAATGGTTGAGTTATGAGGAATTACAAAGGCTACTTTATCAGTTGGCACATAGGCAAAGTGATATGTTGTTTATCTTTCACTAACAGTTTACTGAGAATAGTTAGTGCCGAACAAATTTTTGTGTCAGTCGAGCACCAGTGTGTGTCAAGCATATTTTCTTGTATGTGCCAAGCGTCAGTAAATTGTCGAGCAAGTTTTGTGTTGGCCGAGCATCAATATTTTGATGATTGATGAGATTTAAGATCTCTAGCCAACATAGTTGATTTTATTGGGATATGTAAAGTTAATTAAGGATAAGCATGTTTGATCTACACTATGTAAATGCACGAGTAATCATAATTAATGCATGGATAAAATATTTAATTGGTGATTGTATTGGAGAAATAAATTTAATGTAATGATGGAAAGATCCAGTGGATCAGACCTAACCTAAGATCTATGATCTTGATTAAGCAGAAAAAGATGTATCTGACCTAGATGGAGAGGTATATGATAACCTCAAGGGTGTTATTCATGAGGAGAGCGAAGATAGCTATGTATGCAGAGTATGCAAGAGGATTGCATGGTTAATTGACTGATTGGAAAGATCTAAACAAAGAAGGCTAAGTAGAGAAGTAGAGAGAGATTTCTTGATGAATTCCCAAGAAGATCTAGAGTTTGAGATGAGAATGGAGGCCACTCAGTGAATTAGCATTAGAGATGAATTGGATCTAGATTGCGAAGTAAGTTGTATGAATTATATCAAACCCGATGATTACTTTATAACCATTGTATCAGTTTAAATCCTTTAACTAGGTTGACCTAACAGTCGTTGTATAAATCCTTTGAGAAAGGTGACATTCAGATTGGAATGTTCTAAGTCCTCTAACAAGGGCACTCCTGACAGGGTGTTTAAATCCTTTAACCAGGTCACATTTAGCAATGTGCTTTGTAACCTTTAACAGGGTTGGCTCTTAATAGGGAATCACTTTAGAAGAGTGAAAACTTGATAGCATGTTATTGGTGGTTTCTCCCAAATTGGGTTTCCACGTTAAATACTGGTGTCAACTTGTGTGAATGTTTATACTGTGTTTTACTATTAAGTTTCTGCAAGCTTATTTCATCTGAATAGTAATATGCATACTTATATTGTCGACTTATGCTATCACTGCCGAGCAGATCTGAGTTGTTTAATTTGGTATAAAGTTTTAATGGGCACATCTAGACCTATGGATAACTAATTTACCCCCCCCCTCTTAGTTATTCTAAATTCATTCTAACAATTGGTACTAGAGATTTGGTCTCTTGAAAAAGTTTGAAGGTACTTGGAGCAAAAGATCAAGATGTATAAAAGGGAGTTACCAAAGTTGAACAAGGACAACTTTCCAACATGAAAATTTCATTTCGCTGGTGTCGGTGATTCTACTAAATATCTTGTTGATCAAGAATATGTAGCCCCTACCGGAGCTCTCAATGCTGCATAGTTAAGAGAAAAGCAAGAAGATAATCAAGCAATGTTGGAGATTGCATCATCCTTGAACTATCATGAGTTTGAAGATATAAAGGAATTTACAAGTGCAAATAAAATATGGGATACTCTTGAAACCATCTATGGAGGTGACAAAAATGTGTTAAGAGCCAAATCTAAAAGCTTGAGAGGTAAGTTTGATGAAATGAAAATGTAGGAAGGAGAAAATATAGTTTCATATTATGGTAGGATAAAGGAAGTTGTAAATGCTATTAGAGGAGCTAAAGTAACCATTGATGATAACACCATCATGAGCAAGGTACTAAGAACACTTATTCCTATTTATGCTATTAGAGTATCAACAATTCAAGAATTGAGATGTACTCCTAACAAAAATTTGACTTTGGAAAGTTTGGTAGGCAGACTTAGTGCATTTGAGATGTCAAATTTTGATAACTATACTCCACAAGCCATTGAATCTGCATTCAAGTCTCAGATGGCCCTCAACAAATCAAAAAAAGGAAATAAATGCATGGATAGTGACAGTAACACTTCTGATGATGATCTAGAAGAAATTGAGGCACTTATGGCAAGAAGACTATCAAGAGGAAAAGGAAAATTCAAAGGTAAACTTCCTGTTATTTGTTTTTCATGTAACAAAGTTGGTCATATTGCTGCAAGATGTCTTGATAAGAATGACAAAGATGAGAGAAGAGACAACATGTATAAATATAGAAAGGATGATCGAGACTTTAGGAAGTACAAGGATTACAAAGAAAAAGGTAAGAAGTCCTGCTATATAGCTAAAGAAGCTTCTGACAATGATTCTAAGAAATCTGATGAAAATGATATAGAAGTTGTGTATGTTGCAATGAAAGATGATTCTGATGATGATGATGATGATGAGAAAACTGCACTAATTTCTTAAATGAGTAAAGGTGATCATTGGATTGTTGACAGTGGTTGTTCACATCACATGACCAGTGATAAAGATAAATTTGAAACCTTAGATAAATGTAAAGGTGGCTATGTTAAATTTGGAAATGATATGCCATGTCATGTTAAAGGGAAAGGATCAATTCAATTGACTGAAAAAATCAGATGTGATGATGTATATTGGGTTGATGATCTTAAGTATAACCTATTAAGTGTTTCATAGCTGAATACTTCTGGTTATAGAGTTGAATTCCATCACAGGAAAGAAAAGATCTATATGCCAATGGAAAATTAGTTGGAGGTGGTGAGAAAACAAAAGGTAATCTATTTTATCTAGACTTAGTTGATGAGACATGCTTTTTTGCACAATATAATGATGTTTGGTTATGGCATAAAAGGTTGTGTCATGTAAACTTTGATAACTTGGTAAGCATAAGCAAATTGAAAAAGGTTAGAGGGATGCCTAAGTTAAAGAAACCTGAAAATGCAATGTGCAAGCAATGTCAATTAGGAAAGATGACTAAATCTAGTTTTAAGAGAAAAAATCATACTTCTGAGAATATTCTAGAACTGGTTCATACTGACCTTTGTGGACCTATTGGTGAAAATTTTTACTATGGAGACAAATATTTTATCTTATTTGTTGATGATTACTCTAGAATAATGACTATTATGTTTCTTAAATAAAAATCTGATGCATTTTAGTTGTTTAAGTGGTACTTGGAAAAAGTTGAAAAGGAGACATGTAAAAATTTGATATGTCTGAGATCTAACAAAGGAGGTGAGTTTATTTCTAATGAGTTTAAAAAGTTTTGCAATGACAGAGGGATAAAAAGATAGATGTCCACTCCTAGGACTCCACCACAGAATGGTATAGCTGAAATAAGAAATAGATCTATCATGGATTGTGTGAGAACACTAATAATGGAGAAAAATATTGCATAGAAATATTGGAGAGAAGTTGTAAATATAGAAATTTATACCCTGAATAGAGTACAGGTCAAGAAAGGTATAAATACTACACCTTATGAGCTATGGTATGGATATGCACCTAGTGTAAGCTACTTTAAAGTTTTTGGAAGTAGATGTTTCATACTGAAGGATAACATAAACGGAAAACTAAATGGAAAACTTGATGCTAAAGGTGAGGAAGGCATATTTCTTGGATATTCAACTAAGAGTAAGGCATATAAGTGTTTGAATTTTAACACTAACAAAATTGTAGAAAGTTCAAATGTTAGAATTAATGAATATGCACAAAGAAATGAAGAAGAAAGCATGACTGAGCCTGAGAGTTATAAATTATTCATCTATCCTAATGAGGTAGATTCTAATGAATTACCTAAAACTGAAACTGAAGTTTCCGAGCAACAGTCTGCACTTGCTGAGTCACAGAATGAAATTGCTGAGCAATAGGAGGAGACTGTTGAGCTATCTAATGGAGATGTTGAGTCATAGTTTCAACCTAAATTGAACATGAATGATCAATTTGAAGCACAGAAAGAACCTACTTTGGAAAAATATGTAAGAAGGCACCATAAACTTGATCAAATCATAGGAGAAAAAGATTATGTAGTCATGACAAGAGGCAAATTGAGAGAAGATACCTACTTGTTATGTGATTTTGAGCCTAAAATAGTGAAAGATGCTTTAGATAATAAAGACTATATTCAAGTCATGAATGAAGAAATTGAAGAGATTGAAAAGAACAATACTTGGACACTTGTACCTAGGCTGAATGATAAAAATGTAATTGGTACTAAGTGGGTATTCAGAAACAAGCTAAATGAACATGGATAGGTAACAAGAAACAAAGCTAGACTGGTATGCAAGGGTTATGCATGAGGGGAAGGAATTGATTATGGAGAAACATTCACCCCAGTTGCAAGATTGGAAGGTGTCAGAACCTTACTTGCATATGCAGCCTATAAATGATTTAAATTCTATCAAATGGATGTGGAGTCAACATTTCTTTTGCGAAAAATATTAGTTTCATGAACAAGCAAGAAACAGAACTGCACCTCACAATCTACAGCTGAAGCCAAGTATGTGGCAACAACAGTTAATTGTTCTAATATTGTATGGTTGAAGATACTACTGAAAGATATGAAAGAAGAGATCACATAACCAGTTGTCATATATTGTGATAACACGAGTGCCATTAATATTTCAAAGAACCTTGTAATGCACTCTAAGACAAAGTATATAGCTATCAAGTATCATTACTTGAGGGAGCTAGTTCAAAAAAAGGAAGTGAGACTGGAATATGTAAAAACTAAGGAATAGTTAGCAGACATATTTACAAAGGGACTACCTAAGGATGCTCATGAGTATTTGTGAGGTAAATTGGGGGTCATTCCCCTGACTAAAGCTAATTAGTTCAGAATGGTACGGTTGCATCAAATGTTATATTCAGAATATTTTTCACATTGATGAAGAGGCAGTCACACTTTAGGATGCTGCCTAAAGTTGTGAAAAGATAGACAAGGACATAGAAAGTGTATCAGTCATAAGCAAGATGATAGGAACAACATGATACAGAGTTTAGAACAGAAAATTCTACATGATGAAGATGTCAACGTCTTTGGCATTATTTTCAAAGAGGGAGAGATTACAGAAAAGAAGATACAAAGGCAGAGATCACTATAAAAGAGGAGAAGTTTATTGAAAGAGGGAGAATTATACTGAGAAAGATACAGAGAGAGTTTACTACTAAGAATTAAAAAGAGACAAATGAATAGACATAGAAAGATATTAGTGTGATCACAGATATAGAGGGAGATATGTTTTACAAATGAGAATCAGAATGAAGCTAAAGACATTAATAAAAAAAATTTCATACAAGGAACACAAACACTTTTTGGATTGTATGGTAATTATGTTTGTAATATTATTGTTTTATAGTTTTGTGTTTCCATCAATGCCAAAGAGGGAGATTGTTGGAAATATTGTTTGGAAAGCTACAATGGAAACAATTATTATTTTTTCATTGATGTCAAACCTTAACTGGTGAGACTATTTCTATATGTTTGAGTACCATATATATCTATTGATGGAGGAGATTTAACAAGAAGACCAAGAATAATGGTTGAGTTATGAGGAATTACAAAGGGTAGTTTATAAGTTGGCACATTGGCAAAGTTATATGTTGTTTATCTTTCATTGACAGTTTACTGAGAATAGTTAGTGTCGAGCAAAATTTTATGTTAGCCGAGCACCAGTGTGTACTGAGCATATTTTCTTGTATGTGTCGAGCGTTAGTAAATTGCCAAGAAAGTTTTGTGTTGGTCGAGCAGCAGTATTTTGATGATTGATGAGATTTAAGATCTCTGGCTGACATAGTTGATTCTATTGGGATATGTAAAGTTAATTAAGGATAAGCACATTTGATCTACACTATGTAAATGCATGGGTAATTGTAATTAATGCATGGATCAAATATTTAATTGGTGATTGTATTGGAGTAATAAATTAAATGTAATGATGGAAAGATCCATTGGATCTGACCTAACCTAAGATCTACGATCTTGATTAAGCGGAAAAAGATGTATCTAACCTAGATTGAGAGGTATATGATAACCTTAAGGGGGTTATTCATGAGGAGAGAGAAGATAGCTGTGTATGCAGAGTATGCAAGAGGATTGCATGGTTAATTGACTGATTGGAAAGATCTAAGAAAAGAAGGCTGAGAAGAGAAGCATGGAGAGATTTCTTGATGAATTCCTAAGAAGATTTGGAGTTTGAGATGAGAATGGAGGCCACTCAGTGAATTAGCATTAGAGATGAATTGGATCTAGATTGCAAAGTAAGTTGTATGAATCTGATCAAACCTTCTGATTACTTTCTAACCATTGTATTAGTTGAAATCCTTTAACTAGGTTGACCTAACAGTCATTGTATAAATCCTTTGAGCAAGGTGACATTCAGAATGGAATGTTCTAAGTCCTCTAACAAGGCCACTCCTGATAGGGTGTTTAAATCCTTTAACCAGGTCACATTTAGCAATGTGTTTTGTAACCTTTAACAGGGTTGGCTCTTAACAGGGCATCACTATAGAAGAGTGAAAGCTTGATAGCATGTTATTGGTGGTTTTTCCCAAATTGGGTTTCCACGTTAAATATTAGTGTCAACTTGTGTGAATGTTTATACTGTGTTTTACTGTTAATTTTTTGCAATCTTATTTCATCTAAACATTAATCTGCATACTTATATTGTTGAATTATGCTATCACTGTCGAGAAGATCTGAGTTGTTTAATTTGGTATAAATTTTTAATGGTCACATCTAGACCTATGGATAACTGATTCACCCCCCTCTCAGTTATTCTAAATTCATTCTAACAGAAAAATCCTCACTCCTTCAAGTCTAGCCACTAGTGTAAAATTCTCTCCATAGTCCAAGCCTTCTTCTTTTGTATAACCCTTAACCACAAGTCTCATCTTATTTCTGACTACTTCACCACATTCATTGATTTTTATATTGAAAACCCGCTTAGATCCTATCACATTATTATCAATAGGTCTAGGAACAAGTACCCAAGTATTTTTATTCTTTATTTGATCCAATTATTCTTCCATGTCCTTAACCCAATCTTCATTCTTCAATGCCTCTCTTAGAGATTTAGGTTCATGTTCAAAAATCAGACATGTACTTTCTCTAATATTTATTATAGTCTAAACACCAACATTATTATCACCAATAATATGATCAACAGAATGATTCAACTTTACATACCTTTGTATCATTGGTTCAGGTCTAGGAGTGTCTTCTATTGATTAAATTGGTTCATCCTCATTGTTATGATTTTCAACTTCTTTCTCCACCGGTTGACCATATACAATCCCCTGATCTTCTCCTGATTTATTCTTGCTAGAATCATTATTATGTTATAAGAATTCATCAATCTTCACATTTGCACTTTCTATCAACTTGTTAGTTCTCTTGTTTAGACACTTGTATGCTTTTATCTTTGTATAATATCCCAGGAATATTCCTTCATCACTCTCAGGATACAATTTCCCTATATAGTCATCTCTCTTTATGTAACATCTACTTCCAAAAACTTTGAAGTATTTCACGATAGGTGTGTGACCAAACCATACCTCATAAGGAGTCTTATCGGTTCCCTTCTTCTCCTATACCTGGTTCAATGTATAAATAATAGTGATGACAAATTCTCTCCAAAAAATCTAAGGCACATCTCTTTGAATCATCATTATTCTTGCAACATCGATAATATATATGTTCCCTCTCTCCGCAATCTCATTTTTCTAATGAGTTCTAGGTGGTGACATTTTCCTTTTAATTCCACATTCTTCACATAACTCAGTGAATTCCAAAGAAGATAACTCACCACCTCTATCAGATCTCAATAACTTCAAACTCTTACCTATTTTCTTTTCAACTCGCGCTTTGAACACCTTGAACATATAGAAAGCATCTGATTTGTCTTTTAAAAAAGTAACCCACATCATCCTAGAATAATCATCAACAAAAAGCATAAAGTACTTATCTCAATAATAGCTTCTGTTCTCACAGGACCACACAAATCAGTATGTATTAAATCCAAAATACCTCTAGATGAAAATGAATTACTAATAAAAATAGAGCTAGTTAGATTTTACAATTGACATTCCTTTCACATGACATTGTCTAGTTTCACTAGTTGTGGAAAACCTCTAACAATATTCATCTAACTTAATTTGACCAAACTATCAAAGTTAACATGACAAAATTGCCTAGGCCACAACCAACTATCATCAACTTTTGAAATTAGACAACTCTTTACTATAGTATTCAGACATAATAAGTTACCTTTAGTCTACATACCAGTAGCAATCAGATTAGCAGATCTTCCAAGTATCTTGCAAAAACATCCTTTGAACTCTACAACTATGTTACACTCAACAAATTCTACCCTAGGCCTTCTACATAGTAAACATCATCACAATCTATTTTTCTATTTAGTGCAATAGATCCTATTCCTTTTACTAAGCAAAGAGAATTGTTACCAAACCTTACCGCTCCACCATAACATTCTTCCAACTTAGTGAACTTACTCCTATCATCAGTCATATGATGTGTACATCCACTGCCTATTAACCAATCTTAACTATGATCCATGCTATAAATCAAGGATTTTTCACCATCTACAGGGGAATTCTCTTTAACAAAAACATATATAAATTCTTCTTCATTATCCTCAGATTCCTCATCGTTAACCCCCTCATCAACAACAAAAAATAAAATCTTCTTGCTCTTATCCTTGAATCTCTTAGGCTTTTCCTTCTTATCACCATCAAGACACCTAGTAGAAAATTATCCAACCTAGTTACATGGGAATCATTTGACAGGTAGCTTTCCCTTGTACTTATTGGTTCCTCTAGGTAACCTCATAGCAAGAAATTCTTCCAACTCTTAATGTTTCTTTTCCTCATACAAGATAGTATCATAATCATTAGAGTAAATTGAAATAGAAAAAGATTCATGAATAGCTTCCTTTCCTTTCCTTGTATGTGCAAGAGACATAGATTCCGTAAATGCAATTGCAACCCTTGGAACACTATTATCATAATTGCTAAGTTCAAATGCAGTCAACTTTCCAATCAGTGCATCAAGAGTGACAATACCAGTTCCTAAAGATCTTAACTCTTGAATAATAGAAACCCTAATGGCCTAAAGAGGTAACAAGGTTCTAAATACTTTCTTACCACATCGTCTTCTTTAATAGTTCCACCAACAATTTTGATAGCTGCAACCACTTCTTTAATTCTCTGAGGATACTTCTCAATGTTTTCACCTCCAACCATCCTCATGTCATCAAATTTTCCTTTTAGGATGTCAACCTTAGCTTTCTATACATGTTTTTCACCACCATATACTAACTTCAATTTATCCCACACATCATAGGTGGTTTCAATATCTTGGATATCAAAAAACTATGCATAAGATAATGTACTTTCAATGGCTTCCATAGCTATAGTATTCTCTGCTTGTTGTTCCCTTAGTTGATCTTCATTGAGAGTCCTAGTTGGTGCAACACACTTATTAAGAACATGATTCTAATACTGGTTGCCCATACCTTTTAGATAAAGATTCATTCTACCACTCCACAGTCAGTAGTTCTCCCTTGTGAATTTAGGACATTCCTTCCTCATCATTCTCGGATCTTGACCTCAAGCTGTTAAGCTTCACCACAAAGAGGACCAAAGCTCTAATACCAATTTTTATTCCTAAGGGTCCAAGATTAATGATAAGGGGGGGGGGGGTGAATCAGTAATCAAAATCTACAAATTTCCACTTCTTTAACTCAAAAAAAACATTCACACATGTTCCTATTGATAAGAAAATGAAATTTAATTAAATAGACACAATGACCACAATGCATACGACACATAACACATATATTTTCACATGGAAACCCAAATGGGTGAAAACCACCATGAGAATGAAGACCCAAAAATAATGTACTCTTCTGAAGTATGTCCGGTTAGGAGCTTAACACTATTAAGGGTTTACAAAGACACTATTAGGTGCCACCTAGTTAACGGATTTACCTCTGGCCCTATTAAGATATTTACCCTATTAGGAGTAACTCTGTTAGGATATTTCAAACTCAATTTAATGAGCCACTCTGTTAAGAGATTTACAAATAAGACCTATTAAGGTCTACCTAGTTAAGGGATTTACAATAGGAAACCTATTAGGGTCACTTCATCTGGAAATAAAAACTCCTTTGCTTGATCAAATCCTTTGTAACATATACATTCTCTTCTCTGATGAATCTGGAACACCCTATCTTGATCGCACCTTCACATCCATGATCTACACACAAAAATCTTTGATTTCATGATATAAATATCATTGCTCAAGACCTAAGCCTTCCACTGCCCTAAATCTCACCTAACACATTTGAAATCTCTTTTTTGATCTTCGCACTTAGATAGATCATGCCAAAACACACATCCCAATATAACCAACATCTTTACCAAATAGGTCGGCCATAGGATAGACCCTTATAATTTATTTTATCAAGAACAATCAAACACGTTTTGACCAACTTAGCCTTCGTCTTGATAAAATTTCTTCCTTGATCAATGTAATGTCAACTCATCACCATAAATAAATTTAGACATGTCAGCAAGATAGATGGAACACAAATGATTAATCACAACTCAATTACCAATCGCCAAAATAAGATCTACCATTGGTAGCTCAAGAGAACTGCCACCTTTCACTGAAACAACTTCTGTAACAAAAAAAAATTCTTATAAATAATCTAAAATAGTTGTACTAATAACAATGAAATCAAAATAGTATTAAAACACAATTTTATGATCATTCCACCTAACTCTTCATAGATTTGATAAACCAATCAAATCACTCATTGCCACTCACAGACTGTTCTAGCAGTTGCCCTGTCATAATTCAATCAATAGTAACTTACACAAATCATAAATTCAACATTTGAGCTCATACATTTATCATCTAAAGACATTCCAAAGTCTCCCTTAAGGTTCGTGACCACTAAAATCACTTGCAACACATTGTTCATCTTTCTCACATAGTTGGAAACATACTAAGATAACTAGGTCAATACTTGACATCAATGACAACACTCTAAATGATCATCTCAACACAAAATTATTACCATCATAAAAATTACCATCAATACACCATTTATTCCAATAGGAGATACAGAGGTTTGGCTCTTAGCTCACATCCTTCCGAATAAAGGCAACATCATCATTTGAAGTTCATGAAGGTGTCAGATTTTGGTGAAGTGGATGAAGTAATTGAGAAGATTAGAGATGCTAGATCGGGTGTGCTTCCTCCAAACTAAAAAAAAATTGTTGATATGTGGGCCTTCATTTATTTCTAAGGGGAGTCGGGCATCCGAATTTTGGAGGTCCTTGCAACCCCGAAATTGCACCAAATCACATTTTTAAAGGAAAATCAGACTTTTGGGGTCAAAGATATTTCACTATGGGTGGTTATTTTTCTATAAATCAGTCCTCTATCAGTTAGGTACCACATATGCACTTTGTTCCATCAATTTAAGGCATGGATATCAAATTTTTAGTCACTTATGGAGGCATTTTTGCTTTAAAATGGTGTAACTAAACTTCCTACTAATCCAAAGGTGTTCACAGCATATTTTTTCATGTTTTCAACGTAATAATGGATGTAAATCCATGCCAGCATCATAACTATAGGATTAAAAGTAGTTTCTGGTAGTTAAAGTGGAGTTTTATTTTTATTTCACCATTTTTCCATGGCTGGAAACCCTAGTTATGAGATTCATAATCTATGGATGTAATTGTTATATAAACTCATTTTGGAGAGTGTAATAGGGTTGGATATTTGCAATAGAAACTTAATAAAATTGGTGTTTCATTCGTGGTGTGTTTTTGCTTCCATCTGTCCAAGTTTTGAGTATTTATTTTAAGAATTCAAGAACCAACTTTGTTTCTTTATGGTTGTTCGTACGGATTATTAAATTGCCATTAATCATTGTTCAATCTACTCGTTGTGATGAATGTTGGGATAATATATTTATATTATTCCTAAGAATGGATTTGTCTCACATGTGCACATACATGAATGACTTCATGATTTGATGAATTTTGAGAAAACTTTTGTGTGTTACTGAATTCTATTGATGGTTACATCCATTAAAATATGAACTCTGAGTTTCTCTGATTTATGTTTTGTTGGTTTCTCTTATTATCTCTGAAATTTAATATGCGAGTTGAATTTTTGATGGTTAATGTCTGTTAGGAAATTTTTTTCAGTACTTTTCTTAAAATCTCTCGTTACTCTCTCTCTTTTGAGATTTTTTGGAAAATTGGCTAAGTATAGAATTAGTCTTAGATTTCAATTTAAAATTGCATTTATAAGAAATAAATTCATTGAAAAGATAAAATACAAATTTTTTTTTAAAGATATATTATTTTAGCCTGAGTTTAAATCATACTAGCAAAGGCCTCCTTGTGAACATTCACATTTATCTTCGATTAAACTTTCCAAGTGGTTGTACCTCGACCATGAAGAAACTTGGGAGTAACTTCTCTATTTTTCCAAGAGGATAATTTGCATCACTTATTCCTAACTATTACTTTGTGTAAAAATATTTCTCAACACTTTTATAATTTTTCCTTTTAGTTAAATAATTTTGGATCTTCTCTTCTAACAAGATTATCAGAAGCTCTTCTATTACTTTCAATATTTATTGCCATCCTAAAACCATCCCTCAAAGTTTGAGGATCTTTATCTCTGAGGAGATATGCCATAATTGCATCAAATGCATTTGAAATAAGTTGTCAAACATACATTTTCTTCCAACCTTAAGAACTGGAACAACTTAGGCATAGCCTTTTGAAACATTATGTTGAAATCAATCGCAAATTCATTTGGTTACTTCATTATGTTGTTGAATTCATTCAAAATAAAACTGACATTAGTATTGTCACTATATTGCTCCTTGAAACATCTTTCAAACTCTCCCCAAGAACCAATGGTTGCATTAGGTAATCCCCTACACCAATCCTAAGCATCTTCTATAAGAGATTGTACAAACAATTTCATTAACACATCCTCATGCTCGACTTCATAATCATTTATCTTATCAATGAAAGCTCTCAAATGCTCTTCCCTTGTTACAACATGTTTTCCTACAAAATTTATTATATTGTTCCTTAATTCATTTGGAATGGGGTTAGGGTAACCAAGAATTCTATCAAAGTACAACTGTCTATATCTTTCCAAATTAATTGGTCTCCTCTAAAACTTTCCTCCAACAACACGACCGCCAGTATTTGTTCCACTATTTGTCCCAGTATGTTGTATATTGGAAACCTAGGGATGACTCATGCCTTGAGTGGCCTTTTGGACACCTTGCCCTATATTTACAACTCTCTATTATGGGTGACTTGAAGACTTTGGGAAATAGTATTTGTACCAACACTTTGTTGTGGTTTTGGGCCTGAACTAGAAACACCTTGCACATTAGATGGGATAGCATTAAATGAGGCATAATTTAATGTTGACATTTTAAGGAAATATTTTTTATTTTTCATTTATACATTAGAAGCTTCCATCTCCACTCTCTCTAACTCCTTAGAAATAGTTTCACTATGTTTCCTTGTGCTTTGTAATTCTATATCAGCCATGGACAATCCTTGTGGTAATTGACACTGATCTGGGAAACAGGAAGACTTATGATAATTTATCTTAATTCCAGTTACCTTTTGTTTACCTTTGTCTAAATTAGGCTTATGATTTTGAACATTTTTTTAATGATTAATTTTTCTTTTAGAATTCTCTCTAAAAATATCCTCAACTTTCTTACCTAGTATTTCTCTTAAGACATGACCCTCAACACTTGGTTTAGGATTTTCTTTATTCATGGCTTTGAGTGTGGATAATTTTGTCATCAGGATACCTGTTTCAATTACAACATTGATACTTCATAATATTTCTCTTTTTCTCTATTCTTTCTCAATTCTATTTGTTCTTGGAGTTCCAATCTCAAAGTGTTTATATCTCCAAAAAATTCTCCAGTATATGATAATGTTATTTTAGATCCAGAAGTATTAACAAGATCTATTAGATCTATCTCCTTTTTCTCGAATAGATACATAAGGAAATTTTTTTATAAGGCCAAGAGAAGGAGGTAAACCAATGATGTTTTCTCTTTGGCGACTTCTACTTCTACTCTGACCTCTTTTCTTTTTAGAATACTTAACTTGGGTTACTTCCTTATTTTGATGTTGTATTTCTTCTTGAACAGGTGTTCTAAACAATGCATCAAAAAATTTCATACTATCTAATTCAAAACTTTTAGAAGATGTTTCAAAAATTTCAAGAATAGGATTAGAGTAAACCCACTTGCATTCTTATTTTGGGTTTCCATGATGAGCAAGCATTGTTGGTTTCTACATCTCTTCTTGCCCAACCTTTCTTTGGAGCTTTAGGAAGATCACCCTTAAATTTCTCTTTTGGATGTTTCTTCATAAATGCTCTAGTATTCTTCACTTTACTCATGGTGATAAATCCTTCAAACTTTGTTAGAAATCTTCAAATTCTCATGCACTAGTGCAGAGATGTCAAAGTCGCCACCCAATTAACCTTGGGGTACCAAATATTTAGAATTATATGTTAATCTTTAGAGGATATTTGCAAATCCTATTTTCAAAAGGAGATTCACTCTTACATATAACCTAAAACACCCTTTAAAAATAGAAAAAGGAGCTAGTGACACATATTTGTAGACTCAACCTTCAAATCACAGAAAATGTTGAAAACTTTATGCAATTTCTCTATGGATGAACAAACTGACAATAATTTTACAAATAAGTCCCTAGAAGGGTCACCATTTTGTTGGTTCCTAAAAGAGTTTACACTAATGAGTAGTGACCATGTTTATCTTTCAATTTCCTATGGAGAGGCCAACTCCAATCTTCAATAATCTCTAGGACTTGGAGCAACTAAAAAGGACATCTCAAACCCTTTTGCACTTTGGGCTCTGCAAGACCCAGAAGGGTAATCCCTTAATGTATTTACAATCCCTACACCATATGTGTGAATAACATTAAAATAAAATAGATAATCTCATATAAAGGCTCAACAAAGAGGGAGAATGTAATGGAATGGGTAATTCCCAGTGATCCTCTACCAATTGGAACATGAGATAATAAAAATATACAACATACATAAAATGAAGTGACACTGCATGATTTAACAATTTTATGGCAAGAGTCAAATAAATTTGAACACTAAACTAACAATAAAACCAATACAAGTTGTGATCAATGTCGTATTCTATTGGGGACTTGAATTCATAAGAAATAAAATAACATATGACAAAATTTTACTATTAGCATGAGATATAAGAAAATAATCCCTTACAATAATTCTCAACAATAACCCTTGTAACCACATGAATATGGTTTGTTCCAACTATGGACCCTATTTTCCCTAAGTGTGATCATACCCTTGATTATGTCCAAATGACTGTGTTACTGCTTGGCATAATTCTTCAAATCAATTTAATGTCCTAGGTGATTTTTATCACTAAAATATATTAACTATTATAGCCATACAATCCAAATCAATTCAAACCAATTAAATCAATTCAAATTC
The DNA here is from genome assembly GCA_018584345.1 of Thuja plicata. Lineage (NCBI taxonomy): Eukaryota > Viridiplantae > Streptophyta > Pinopsida > Cupressales > Cupressaceae > Thuja > Thuja plicata. The sequence continues at coordinate 1,476,800 of MU228186.1, read as the reverse complement.
AAATGTGGCTATAGTATTTAATTATAAAGGAATTAAATAAACCCTTTAATCAATTGACCACTTGCAATTAACCCATTCCCCTAGCCTATTTAATTTAATTAAAATGGCTATAGTCCCCTTAATTATTAAAAAGTAATAAAATGCTTAAATAATTATATTCCTATATTTTAAATGAATTAAATAAGTTTAATTCATTTATTTAATACTCCCTTAAACCCCAACCTAACCTATCTCAACCAATTCTACCTTGGGTTCTAACCCATTTCAACCCATTCACCCTTGCTAATCTAATCCTAATCTTAAATTCTACCATAACCCACCTCCTAATGTTGTCACATTCCATTAAGGAATGATTAACAACTCAACCCACTTGAGAAAGTCCACTTTCTCAAGAATGACTTTCCTAAGGGACCAACTTGCCAAGTTGAGTCTTACACACTCACCATGCTTCTTTAAAGCTTTCATTAATGCCTTATTAATGAAGATGCCTTAAGCCCATGTCTCCTCCATGCCTCATTAATGCCCAAGGCATTAATGGCTCTTACACCACCATTAATGAGTCCCTCAACTCATTAATGGGCTCTCTCTCTCTCTCTCTCTCTCTCTCTCTCTCTCTCTCTAAATAGAAGCCATTTTTTGAGAGCAAAGGAGCCTTCATCCCATATTGTAAATGCATTGTTATGCTATTGGAATAGACTTAGCTCAATACTTCATTTCATAGTTCATGCTCATACCTTGTTATTATGTCCATTTTAGACTAATATGCATTGTTCATTGAGTAATAGTTTATTTTTTAACTAAATCTTTCATGCTAGGTTGTTTACGTCACTGGTATTTAGCATAAATCTAAGGGCTTTTATGTTGCATGCTACACTCATCCTAGTTAGAAATCAATAAGTTGATGTTATGGTTTATATGTTGTTTAACCCTTGTTTTTCACTAACAAAATGACTTATTGAAGTGTTGTGTTGCAGATAATAGGTGCACACATATACACACAGATTTCTGGCGCCCACCATGGGGCCCGATTTCCAACTTGGCCTCTTTTTCTAAAACTTTTTCACTAATTTGCATGCCCAAAATTTTGTTACTAGCTCATTTTTGACCATTCAGGATCACATCTAGGATACGCCATCGCACCATAGAAAATGAGGCTCGCATCCAGGATTTCCCAAATCATTTTCAGTTCAGGCTCGCATCTAGTAAGCAAGGAAGCACATCTGGTAAGGAAGCTCACATACAATATGCTCCATCGCATTCAGTAAAATTTTAGGCTCGCATCTGGTTATAAATTTTGTGCATTTTGTTTTCCTAACCCTAACATTTTGACAAGTTGTGTTTTTGGTGTCTTGTAGCCTAACAAGTGTTTACAGGTTGTTCTTGAAAGTTTTTGTGGGAGTTAACATAAATATCACTAACTTGGTTTTTCAGGTTACCCAACCCCCCATCTTGAATTTTATTTACTTGCTTTTCAAATTAAGATACCTATTCCAATCTATCACTAAACTTGTAGGATTTGAGAAATACAAATCCACAGAACGCCAAGAATACCTGCATGCAAATAACCTGTTATAGGAGAGAAGAAGAAAGAGGGAAAAAGAAGAACTCAGAAGTTGCTCAAAATGTGAGAGAGAAATTATAATCTGAATTAATTAAAAAAGAATTACAAGGTTCAACCTATAAAGGTGAACAAAACCCTAAAGCCTAAAAAAGCTAGGTTGCACATTAATAATTAATAAAAGAATTAATTATTAATGCACCTAAGAGAAAGCTTAAGCACTAAAGAGTAATAACTTAATTAATTAAATCAACATGATTTAATTAATAAGAATACTAATGATTACTCTAACACCCCCCCTTAAGCTAAGCACAGGGGGTAAGCTAACCTAGCACAGTTATGAAAGCAGGGAAAAAGGGTCCCGGCAACAAAACCTGATCAGGTACCCAATACAAGGAAATCTTTGTAAACCAGAGACAAAGAAGAAAACCCAGTGGGAAAAACCCCTCTCCAAAAAGAGATAGAAAAATGAAGAAAAGAAATGGCTCAAGAGACTCTCTCAAGAACATAAGTACAATCAGCCCCCCCATGAGAGAGGGATGAGACACTAAAGTCCCCCCAAAATGAATAAAATCCTGTCACAATGGTAGATGCCTGATGTAGAATCCAAAAAGAGATCCTGAAGCGGTAAATGATATTCCTCCCCTTGGGAAGAAATGAATCCAAAGGACAATGTTGAAGAAACCCTGTGAAGAGTGATGAACCAATCTGTCTTAGGATGTGTGCCATGATCAGATGCTGAAGAATCTCTTTGTCTGAACTGAAACAAATGATGCCAAATCCAAACTGATGTGGAGAATCCTGAAATGCAACCGCAAAATGTACAAATAATGGTGGGCAAACAGTGATAACCTGATTGTGAAGGTAGAGGAGATGAATGTCCTCAAAATAATCCTCCAAATGTGCAGTATAAGACTCAACAAACAAGAAAGATATGTCTGCAACATAAGAGTCCAAAGTATCTATGTCTAGAAGATGTATGATTTTTTGCTGCATAGAATCAGGAGCAATAGGAGATGTCGATGAAGTCTTAGGTTGAAGAGTGGGAAATGTGAGACAAGCCTTTGATCCATCAGAACATGTAAGGGTGTCTAAATACTCAAGCTCCTCTAAAGTATCATTATCAAAGGGTGTATTCTCTCTCTAAGAAATGGGTATGAGAAAATCTGAAGCAGGATCCTCTGGGAATGGAGAGAGATTAGGGTCTCCATAGATCTCCCAAAGATGTGTCAAAAGTGGGTGAGGACAATCAATGCCCGATATAGAAAACATAGTTTCATGATCAACACTAGACACTATAAGTCCTACTATGTGATCTCGAATAATATCCCATGCTAATTTTCCCTCTGAAGTGGGTGGTTCAGGTATGAAATCATACAAATAAGGAAAAATATTAAGCCACCTACAATGTGTAAGTATACCCTTTTCCCATGACTCATAATTACTTTGTTCTAGAATAACAACAAAAGGGTGAGAAGAAAAACTCATGATAACTCTTCTAAATGAAAAACAAACTGAGAAATCTGACCTTACTGCATTTAGATCAAAACCTAGTGCAAGGAGGAGGGAAACAGAAGCTAAAAATTTGACACTAAAAATAGGTACCCAAACAGCCAAATATGTATACAAAACCAACATCATCATCTCTATCTTGGAAAGAGCTTTTTGATGATATTTCATTTTTTGAAAATGGACACTGTATGCAAAAGATATGGCCAAAACACTGAAGGCTGCCTTTTTTGAAGAAGTGTCAAAACTGTGTGACGGTTTCATGAACATCAAATTTAATCACGATCTGTGACCTATGGCTGCTGACATCGCTCCTGCATATGCGTACCTTGCTGCACATGAGGGTACTTTTGAAAAGGTACGCACCTTTTCTTTTGTTTGTAAAAAAATTTTTTTTTCAACAAACATTTAGAAACATTGGTTTTTTTTTGAAAAAAACTTTGTAAAAAAACAAAATTTGTTTTTTTTTCTAATTTTTTGATTTTTTTGAACATTTTTCACCTCGAAATTTGAGTTGTACGGCTTGGGAGAGAGAATTTTTTTTTCCAGAGGCTACTGTGGCCAAAAATGGAAAAAATTATATGAAAATTAACTCTCCTGGGCCTTCTGAGTGCAATGATGGTGTCCGTTTTAGCTCAAAGTGCTCCAGAAAAAAGTGTCTCTTCTAGAGTGAAGAAGAAACCCCAAAAAAGCTATAGTTTTTGCCCTCAAATCACAACTTCACAAATCCCAGACCAGGCAGCAATAGTGTGGCTCTGATACGATGTAGGATTTAAGAAATACAAATCCACAGAACGCCAAGAATACCTGCATGCAAATAGCCTGTTACAGGAGAGAAGCAGAAAGAGGGAAAAAGAAGAACTCAAAAGTTGCTCAAAATGTGAGAGCGAAAATATAATCTGAATTAATGAAAAAAAAATTACAAGGTTCAACCTATAAAGGTGAACACAATGCTAAAGCCTAAAAAAGCTAGGTTGCACATTAATAATTAATAAAAGAATTAATTATTAATGCATCTAAGAGAAAGCTTAAGCACTAAAGAGTAATAACTTAATTAATTAAATCAACATGATTTAATTAATAAGCAAACTAATGATTACTCTAACAAAACTAACTAGAGGATTATGCTCTTCTCCTTTTAAGGAAAATCAAAAACTCATACATCAGTTTATGGATTGAACGGAATTTGGAGTTAACTAAACAAGCAAACACATCGTTTAATTCAATTTGGACTAGTAAATGAACAACACAAGTCACTAAATATTATGGTACAATGAACAACTACATCGTATAATTTCTTTTTGGATTCAGAAATTGGACAATCAAAGCACTAAATATGTGGAATCAAAGAACAAGTTCAAATATTTAATTCAATTTGGATTAGTAATTGGAAAAGCAACTCGCTAAAATTTTGTGGCTAAATTGAACAAGGCAACTTTCCTTTTCAAGCAATCTTGTTTTTCTTAAATAGGAACAAACTAAATCGAGCTCAACATAGCTTGAAGGAATGGACTTTGCTTTACGTGTTTTGGGAGAAAATGGTTTAGATTAGGAGAGTATGCTCTTCTTCTTTGGAAGAATAATAAATCAAGACATCCAAAGCTCGCCAATCTTAGTTACATATATTTAAACAGTAGAGGGCCTGCCGGTTGAGGAAAAAATCTCCCGAGAATGACCCAAGTGAGGATAGGATTTACACCAACCCTTCCAACTCGCTATAAATAATTAATTCCTTGTATGCTAAAGCCTCAGAAGACGGAGCCAATTTTGTTCATAGAAATTGGACATCATTTCTTGAACATATCTGGGTATATGTAGAGCGGAGCCGCTTGAATCTTGCTTGTGAGACTACATATATTCTAGTACTCATAGGGCTATATGCCTGAATTTTTCTTTGTGCAATTCTATGGGAGACGGTTTCGAATGGATTGCCCAATAATCTACAATAACTTCAACTGAAAGAATTCCTGATTCATCCCCAAAAGGGTGATAATATTTGTGCAAGGAAAAAAGTAATTGCCCCAAAAAACTCATCATATTGTGCCCTCACTTGCGTTTGGAGTCAGCTAATACAACATCATGACTAGAGCCATTGCGTGCTTCATGATGGCTATATTTTGATTACCATTTGAGTGTGTACCTGAGTCAATGAGAAAAGATTTTCATCCTCCACCTAGAGAATAGGAAAAGATGAGTGTTTGTTTCACCCTCCTAACAATGAAAAACTATTTAATGTGTTTAAAAGGCCATTAAAAAGATAAGCTCCTCAAAACAATCAACAAGCTTCAAACCCTAGGATACAAGTGTTTTTCACTCATTATTACACCTCCTAAAGTAATCTGGATACAAGCAACTTCTGAAAACAAACTTTTTAGAACTGACCCAAATTGAGAAAGACATCATAAGATTGCATCCCAAATTTCCCAAGTCGCATTTGGTGTTTAGGATCGCATCTTGGATACTGGCTCACATTTGGTCAACACATAGTCACATCTAGATTCTAGGATTGCATTTGGTATCATCAGAGGCTTGCATTTAGGGGCTCACATTCAGGACAGAGGGTACTTGTATATGTTTTTCCTAGAAAGTCTCAGTTGATTGGGATACCCTTTTATCTCTTTAGCTGGGACCTGTTGTCTCTTCTGGTCTCCCTGTTGTAATTTCAAAACACTTTCAAAATGTCCACCTTGCATGCTTAGTCAGTCTTTCATGATCAGTTCAAAACGTGTGGTCTACCCACTTTCAACCAACAACTTGGTTCCCGGCTCACTATCAGGGTATTCTAACCCTTTGACATTGGAATCATTTACATCCACCAACAACAAACAATTACTTTTACCTAGACACACCCACTTGAAAATTCTAAAGCCCTCACTTGCACTATTGGGAAATGTTAACAAAGTTGAGGAACAAATTCATGGTTAACACAAGGCACAAAAAGTACACATATAAAGGATCAAAAGTGCCTCCTAAAACACCACACTTTCAAGGAGAAACTTCTCGTAGTTCCCTTCTCAATCTAGACTCCAGTAATGAATAGTGAAACTCACAGATGGAGTGAGGATTTTGAGGGCTATGACAATGGAAAACACCAAAAGCCCGAAGATACTAATGAAGAAGAAGAACCCAATTTGGAATGCCCTTTGTTTGAATCCGGCAGTGAGGATGAAATCACTAAAGATGAATATGAAAAAATCAAACAAAGCAAGAGTTTCCACCAGATAATGGAAAGAATGATTGATGAGGATAAAGAAAAGTACTTCCTGCATTTAGCTTCCATGGGCATCAAATTGCCTAAAAATTACAATGTGGAACAACTCAAAGAAAAGGAGGTACTAAATCAGATATCCATTCTCACCAAACAACTCAATTTGATGCAAATGGACCTCATGAATCTCAAACAGGAGAAGGAGAAACCTAAAATGAAATACTCTTTGGACACCATTTGTCCATTTCCTTTTGACAAGAGTATCACTATGGTCTTGTTTCCTCCCAATGTGGCAAGACCAAAGTACATCAAGTACATGGGAGAAACTGACCCACACGACCATGTGAGGGAATTTTGTGCTCTTAGCATAGGATACATGCATGAACCTACATACCTCATGCGACTATTTCCATGAAGTCTAGGAGATAATGCCATGGAGTGGCTCTCAAAATTGAACCCCAAGGTCAAAACATTTGAGGAGTTGATCCAACAGTTCATTCAACCTCACTCCTACAACATCTAACATGATGTAACTATGATGGACCTATGTAACACCAAACAGTGAACTAGAGAATCATTTACACACTTCCTACAAAGATGGAGGAAGATTTTTGCATGATATTCAAGGGCCATTCCTGAAATAGAGATGGAGATATTTGTTAATAATCTGGTACTTGAATTAAACTATGCATTGCAAATGCAAGACTCTCCTATTTTTGACAGGATGATTAAAAATGCCCTCCGTATTGAGGAAGTCATGGTCAAAAGGGGAGAGATCACCCTTCAAAATGAAAACAAGAATAACAACTCCAACTCCAATCCTAAATGGTGGAAACAAAACAAGAATGTTGTTAATGATGGAGTGGTTGATGCCTCTAACATTAATTCTAAACCCAAGGTATTAAACCTAACCAATGGCATGCAAGCAAGCAAGGATGTTAAAGCAACAACTCCCGCACCCAAAGAAAACAATGATAACACTAAGGGTCGGACGTGGACATAAAAACCCCAAAGAACATTCACTCCTTTGGGAGAGCCTCTTGAGACCATTCTGAAAACACTAGTGGATAAAAAAGTTCTTACAATCCCATATTCCAAATCGTGGAAACCAATGGTCAAACCCAGGTGGTGAGATGATAACTCTTACTGTGTCTTTCACAAAAACAAGGGACACAAAACCAATAATTGTCTCAAGCGTAAACATGTCATAAAAGACCTCATTTAAGGAGGTAAGATCAAAGTGGATGGACATACTACCAATGAGGATCATATAGCATTCAACAAACCCTTTCCTAATTATGATCAAGGAGAAACATCTAAAGGGAAAGGTAATGAAGTCCAATATACCTATTCCAAAAATGACAATGTGATCAATATGCTCGATGTTAAAACCAAATCCATAAATGTGATCACAGTCAAGGGAGTTAATAAAACCTCTTTCCAAACCAATGCTATATCACAAAGCCGAGCACAAGTTACAATCAAATGGCCTCCAAAACCCACATCAACATCCAAGGTTCCTATTGTAACTGTTCCTAAACCAGCATCAAAACATGTGGTTACTATTCTTGGAGAAAAATATGACTTTGTAGACCAATTGCAATGAACCTCTACCAAAATTTCCATTTTTGAGTTGCTCAAGATATCCACAGTACATAGGGAAATCCTAGAATAGGCTCTTCATGCTGCTAATGTTCCAAAAGATATTGATATAGACAAGTTCCAAGCGACAGTCAATCACATCTCAGCGCCACACTACCTCTCCCTTTGTGAAGAGGATGACAAGTCATTAACACATCCACATAATCAACCCCTCCATATTGAATTCCTTATTCATAAATCCTATGTTAGACGCGTATTGATAGATGGAGGCACAGGATTGAATATCTGTACACTGGATCTAATCAAGAGACTAGGTCTCTCAGAACAAACAATTAACTCTAGAAGCAAGATAAACATTAAAGCTTATGATGAGGAAGAAAGATCCTCCAGAGGTCTTATTGTTATACCTGTTAGAGTTGGACCAATTGAGAGGAACATCATCTGTCAAGTTCTGGATCTACCATTGTCCTACAATATCCTACAAGGGAGACCATGGATTCACGATATGCAAGCTGTACCGTCCACTTACCACCAATGCATAAAGTTACCACATAATGGGGTGGAAGTGATGATTCCTTCATACACTAACTACACTTGCAATAATATCAAAGTAGGTAGCATGATCCTACACAACAAAGAGGCTATGGATATAGTTGCTCCTAAAACTACCAAGGACATGGTTATGAAGAGTTTTAGCAAAACTATGAAGCTTGAAGAAACAGGTATGGGAGAGTACAAGCTAGACCTGACTCCCTCACAAACAGAACTTCTGGTGTCACCAAGATCCTATGGAAAACCTTCATCTACATTCACACCTACAACATCCAAGGATCCAGAAGTACATAAAGCAACTGGCATGGTAAATTCATCCACATATTCTTCAGATAACACAAAAGAATAGGTAGTCTTGGACTGGCTTTACAAGGGCAAACCGGTGGAATCTGAGATGAAACATGAGAAGATATCCCTAGAAAAGTATGGAAAGGGATATGATTTCCTCACACAAATGGGATATAAATGAAAGGGACCTCTAAATGACATAGGTCGAGGGATTATTGAACCCATACCCATGGATTTTTGCTACACCAGAGATAAAATAGGACTGGGTTTTAATACTAAAATTGATAAACCTGCTTCCAAAAAGAGTCCACCTTCTAAAACAAGGAGCAATAAAATAGATGATATAGTACTAGAACCATGGCCTTATGAAAGGTTATTATATATTGGTACAGAGAATCCTGAATATCAAGGAGAACGCTATGTACCTAGATTTGAGGTACCATAAGATCTTCACACCCCTTTACTAGCACAACCTCCCATTCAAGGGGTAGGAGACATCATAGCAACAATTACTCAAGAGACACCCTGGCCATAGAATTTACATCCTAACTGGGGGCAATTGGTCAGAATTTCACATGTCCTTGATCTACCCCATTTTGATCTACAAGCAGCTAACTGGGTACATCAGATAACCATTGTTGACTGCTTAAATAGATCTGATGATGTTGTCAAAGACTCTCATGAATATGAATAGGATCAGCTATCTATCGCCTCTGAAGATATTGGCATTGATACAATTCACATGTTTACAGCTCCCTCAACTCCTAGTAAATAATCTAACACTCCTCTCAATGAAACTGATCCTCCTGAAGTAGAAGAAGAGTCCATTCCCCTGATCATTGATGAAGACACTGGTGAATACATAAGTCTAGAAGAATTCCATAGGCCACAAGCAAGAAGCCTCAATTTACAGCGAGATGATGATGAGATTTCTACTGACAAGTCACTAGAGTCTAATCTGCATATAACTAGAAACGACCCTTTTAACAATAATCTCACTCTTATTGATCTAAATATCAAAGAAATTGACTTGACAGATCGTGTCATGTCAGTTAATAGTCATGATGCTAAAATGATGCTATCCTTCCTAGAATCTGATTCCCTAACATTGGTACTTCCTGACCTAATTGATTTGACTGGAACAAATCCTATTACTATCCTCAACTTTCCTGATGACCACTCCCTAGCTTTTTATCTCAATGCTTGTGAACCTTACCCTTCTTCCACCAAAGAAAGGAGCAAGAACATGTCATAGGAGGATATCAAGTTTCTTAGTAAAAAAATAAAAAATAAAAATAAAAAGCGGACTGATGGTGAAAACCACTCTGTGGAAGTATTAGATCCCAAAATAGTAAAGAAAAAATATGTATCCAATGGTGAAAACCTCTTCAAGGCACCAAAGCATGAGACTCTTGATATCCTCCCTGAATACTTTTAGGAAAGATCTTCGGTACTGATTGAACCAACATAGCCAGCAAATTTGGGCACTGTTGACAATCCTCAAATAGTACACCTTGCACAATCCTTATCAGAAGAGAAGAAGACACAGTTCATAGAGTTCTTGAAGGAGAAGAAGATTAAATTTTCATGGTCTTATATGGATATGCCAGGGCTAGACCCTAATCTAATCATGCACCACTTATCTATAGCTCCCAGGATCAAGCACATAAAGAAAAAACTTAGAAAGATGCATCCTCATATTGCATTATTGGTAAAAGCAGAGCTGGAAAATTTGTTAAAAGAAGGATTTATCAGAGTCATTGCATATCTAGGATGGATATCCAATGTGTTTCCTATGTCTAAATTTGATAAATCTATCAGGATCTGTACGGACTTCAGAGACCTGAACAAATCATGTTTGAAGGAGGACTTCCCTCTACCAAATATTGACATGATCATAGATCTTACAGTAGGCTACCAGATGTATTGTTTAATGGATGGATTATCGGGCTATAATCAAATCAAAATTGCCCCTATGGATCAAGAGAAAACCGCATTCACATGCGCATGGGACACCTTTTGCTAGAATGTCATGCCTTTCAGGTTAAAGAATGTGGGTGAAACATATCAAAGATCCATGACAACAATATTCCATGACATGATGCACAAGAACATGGAGGATTATGTAGATGACACATTGGCTAAATCCAAAGAAAGACGTACTCACATTGTTGACCTAAGAAAGATATTGGATTGGATGGAACAGTTCCAACTCAGGCTCAACCCAAAGAAATGTGCCTTTAGGGTCCAATCAGGGAAGCTCCTAGGATTCATTGTTTTAGTGAAAGGAATTGAGGTAGACCCATCTAAAGTTAAAGCTATACTAGAGATGGCTCCTCCATGTAATATCAGTAAAATGAGGACACTACAAGGAAGACTCCAATCCATCAGAAGATTCATGTCACAACTTGCAGATAGGGCACAACCCTTTATGAAATTACTACATAAAGGGGTTACCTTCAAATGGGATGAACACTGCAAAGCAAATTTCAGAGAATTAAAGGGATACCTGGCTGCTCCACCTATTCTTATGGTGCCTATTCATGGAAAAATCCTACTCCTATACATTTCAGCTACAACTACATCCCTAGGAGTATTGCTGGCACAAGAAGATGAAGCAAAGAAAGAAAGAGCTATTTACTACATTAGTAGAACACTGGTCACTTATGAGCTCAATTATAGCATTATTGAAAAAGCATGCTTAGCAATTGTCTTCGCATCACAAAAATTGAGGCACTACATTCTCTCTCATACAGTGAAGCTCATTGCTAAGATTTATCCTCTGAAGTATCTTTTGAGAAGAACAAAATTAACCGGATGTTTGGCAAAATGGGTCCTGATTCTAAGTGAGTTTGACATTGAATATGTAGAACGGAGAGCTATCAAAGGACAACTCCTTGTAGGTCAATTGGCTGATTCACCACTTCAGGATGATGAACCTTTACTCATTGAATTCCCTAATGAAACAATCATGCATCTAACTGAATATCCATGGAAGATGTACTTTGACGGTTCATTCACTCATCAAGGATCTGGAGTGGGGGTCCTATTCATAACTCCTCAAGGTCACAAGATTCCCAAATCTTACAAATTGACGTTTCCATGCACCAACAATATTTCAGAATATGAAGCATTGGTAAGTGGCCTTAAGCTAGCTATGGAGTGGAAGATCATAGAGTTACACGTGTATGGTGACTCCCAACTAATAATCAATCAAGTCAATGGAGAGTATCAAATGAAAGATGAGAAATTGATGCCCTACAAGCAACTAGGCGATGACCTGAAGAAGTACTTTGTCTTCGTCAGCTTCCAACAGATACCAAAATCAAAGAACAAAGTTGCAGATGCTATGTCTACCTTGGCATCCATGTTACAATTAGAAGAACATCAGTTCCGCTATGACTTCTTGGTGGAAAAAATATCCTATCCTACCTTTGATAACCCTGAATACCAGGTAATATGTGCTTTGAATACCCCGGACGAATCTCAGTATGCCAATATCATTGCTTACCTTTCTAGCCAAACTATTCCAACCAATCTATCTAGAAATGAGAAAAGATCCCTGATTAGGACAACATCATGTTATGTTCTCATAACTAACAACCTATATCGATGTAGTCTCAATGGTACACTTCTTCGGTGTTTAGAACTCAAAGAGTCTGATCTAGCATTAAAAGAAGTCCACGAAGGTGTATGTGGATCACACTCAAACAAATTTTCATTAGCAAAGAAACTGCTCATAGTAGGCTATTACTGGCCTACCATGGAGAGAGATGCTATCCAGTTTTCAAAAGCATGTCTTAAATGCCAGACACATGGAAATCTTATCCATGCTCCTGCCAAAGAAATTATACCTTTCATAACACACTGGCCATTTAAGTAATGGGCCTTTGACTTGGTTGGAAAAATATATCCCAACTCTTCAAATGGACATAATTTTATCATTACAGCCACTGAGTATTTCACGAAGTGGGTCAAAGTCATGCTGCTAATCAAAGCCACTGGAAAATAGGTGGCTATGTTCATTCTAAACTACATTATTTGTAGATATGGGATACCCTCTTCAATTTTAATAGACAATGGGGGCCAATTTAAAAATCAAGACATTGATGACCTTTGTGAACAATTCCATATCACTCAACACTGCTCCTCAATCTATTAGCCTCAAGGTAATGGATAGGCTGAGGCATCCAACAAGAATATTCTCAAGATTCTACATAGAACTATGAGTAAGTTTGGCAGAGACTAACATCTACAACTAAATCTGGCACTATGGGCCTATAGAACAAGCATATAAACACCAATTAGAGCCACACCATTTTCTCTATTCTTTGGCACCGAAGTAGTACTACCCATTGAGGTTGAAATCCCATCTTTGTGGATATATTTACAAGGTCTTGTTACTGATGAGAAATACCGCATAGATAGGGTGAATTCTCTAGACCTACTAGATGAGCGCATACAATAGGCATTTGATCATCTCAAGATATAATAATCACGTATGTCCAAAGGTTACAAAAAAAGGTGAAACCATAGAATTTTCAAGTAGGAGATCTCATCCTCAAAGAGAATCCTAAGAACCAGCCTAACAGAGAACAGAAAGGAAAATTTGAACCTAACTAGCTGGGGCCTTATGTTATCACTGCCACTTTTGGTACTTGAGCTTATCAATTGGCTACACCTGAAGGAGATGTTCTTCTAGATCCTATTAATACTTTACATTTGAAGCGGTTCTACGCTTGATGTTTGGCTAGCAGAGCCTATACAGCAAAAATTTCTTACAAAATACCAAAAACATTCAAAAACAAAAATGAAAAAGAGAAAAGTACCTTGATGAGCACCTGGTAACACATGCATATTGGTAGCAAAAAGAAAGAAAAGAATCTTTCCAAGTGGTGAAAACCTGGCAATTAGGCGTCACTTGTGTTTTGTGCTTCATCTATCAATGCACTACTGATACTAGGCCTTCATAATTTTGCCTGTGCTCAAACGCTGACTTCATTTTCCTAAATGGCTATCTTATCCTCGCTTGGGATTTTTATATCTTTACGTCTTAGGAATAAGTCATTCTGCACTAGGGGCATCTTTGCTGGCATAGTAGGTTGCAGTTTCTAGGTTGCTCTAGGATGGTTTGCCTCATGAATGCGATATTTCTTGATACATGAAAAACAATGTCACTTTTGAAAAACAAGGGTGTCATTTCAAACATCACATATCTAGACGTGGCATTTACATTAATGGAGTTCCTACAATGCTATATTGGATTGCAAACATAACGGATTATCCTCTCAATAAATAGACATGGAACACCATATTGCTTGTATTTCAAATTTATGATTGATGAATCTTTACTGTGTTTGATATATGAAGGAACAAGTACTACTTAAACACATAGTTTGATAATGGTTTGATTATAATTCTTTCATGTCCTGATGATGTTTTCAACTAGGGGCATCTAAGTAAATATAAATTTTATTTGATTGATTCGCAATTGATGATTTGTTATGTCTTCTTAGTTACTCAATGACGTCTACGCAAAGATAAAGAATCACAAGGATAGGGGGTATAATTTTTTCTTGGCTTTCTGCATATGGTGATTGTTCCAAATGATCCTATAAATTTCACCTAACTTGGATGTTTATGATAAGAGCTACAACTATGGGCGGATAGCCGCATATATCTCAATCTTCATTATGTGTAAACTATGGTGAGGTTGAAACAATTTTCTTGTCTATTTTCTGGTCCAGATCCTTACTAAGGTATACAAATCATAATGTACCCAAGGATATGAATTTTCAAGGTCATTGCGGGTCCAATATCTTACCTTAATCAGAATCTGGTATATTAAAAGGAAGGTGACTATTTTGTTATCCTGGCTTCTATGCCTTGATGCCTAAGTCTATTTCTAACATTTCAATAAAACATAGTATTCATACTTTCATGATATCAATGGGTATTAGAGATTGTTGTACTATCAGGTGGTTTTTGTTACAAGAGGTTCCCAATGATGATAAATAGCTATACATTCGCATACCAGTGAAAAATTCCTAAGAGTCTGCATATAGTTGCATTAAGAGATTGCATGATGCATTTATAAAGGAAGAAAATGCATAAAGACTTTTTGTGCTCAAACATACTTTCTATCTTATTCTAAACACCAATTTAATTACATCATCCGTATTATTGATATCAAATATCGTTGCACATCCATAGCATACATTTTGCATTCATTGAAAAGAAGAAACAGAAAAATACAAAAATAAAGCATCGATGTATTGCATTTTAACATTTTCATCCTAAGTGCATCCATACATGTATATTGCATAAAAGAGAAAATCAAAAGAAACATACATTTGCATTTTCACATGAGTATCATTTAAAACATATTTATATCAGTAATGACTCATCACATCTAATCATAAAATGATGTTATCATCTAAAAAAACTAACTCATCAAGAGACCAAGGTATCATCACATGTGCAAGATACATTTACCACATCTATAAAAGAAAAAGGAACTCATGAAACATGTCAGAATCAAGAAGCTGCATCAGATATATATCATCATAACATGGTACAGATCAAATATGGAACAATATGCACAAGGAGTATCAGAGTATCAGTGAGCCAAAATGAATAAGATATACAAGCATAAATGTCATCTACAAAATGGATCTCAGAAGGATCCAGATATACAAAAGGGGGGATCTCAGTAGGATCCAGATATACAAATATAATCTCAAGATACACATGTCATAAAGATGGTACAAAATGTCAACTCTGTCATGCCCCCTCTCCCTGATCAAGAGGAGGAGGAGGAGGTGGTACAAAAGATGCTACTGGAGGTGGCATAGCCCCCTCTGACTACTGAGTCACTTGAGAAAAATAAGGAGCTCTCTAGCCCTCAGGCACTGCTGCATGATACAAGGCATAATAATAAGTAGCCCTCTACCCTTGATGAATTAATGTCCAGGCATGTGTGTCTCTCTCAGCTCTAAGCGTCTCTGCCTGCCTATCCCTCTCTGCTCTTAGTCTCTCTAGTTGTATATCCCTATCTGCCAATAGGGCATCAAGAGTAGTAACTCGGGCCTCCAATGTTGTCATCCTCACTCGGAGATGCTCCCTCTTCTGCTCACACCTAGATAGAAGATCTCTGTCTCTACCTGTATCCTGCTCCTGGGACATGTCTTGTCCTCTATCCTGTGATCTATCCTGTGATCCCTGCTATCTCTGTCTCTGCTAGTCCCTAGTAAGGAGTAGACCGGGATCTCTCCGGGGGGCCACAAATATAAACTGGGTATACCGACCCTCTCCACTACCACTAACACTGGCTCCACTTGTATCCACTGCCTCATCACCTCCACCCCTATCATCTCCATTAGGACCATCATCAGGAGGAGGACACCTGTCATCTCTGCCACCATCACGCCCTCCTTGCCTATTGGGATCCCTGTCTCTCTGTGCACCTCCCCTACCCCTAGCTGGTCAATCATCCAGATCATAATCTAAGGGCTCCTCTATGCGAGGAATGATCTCCTTAGGAATAGTGAACTAAGGAAAGGGGTACTGAAGCCTCTCAGCAGCATATCCATCCGACACACCTACATCAGCTACATCAGGATGGAGATCCTAGTCTACTGCCACCATGTCATGGATCTCCTAGTGTGCTATCTCATACGTCAATTGTGCACCCCATAATGTGTCTCGTCTCTAGTCTGGGCATATATAGTAATGTCCTTTGTCCTGCCCTATCGATGCCCATACTGCCTCAACACTCTAGTAATCACAAACCACTCTATGATATATCTAGTCCTACCAATAAGATATCAGCTCTGACATAAGTAAGGCACCTATCGGGCATCTAAGGTCCACACCTCACAATCTAAATAGGGCCGCCAAACGACCTTTGTCATATCATCGAATAAACGATGCTAATACTCGACCTTGCCCAGATAAGGCTGCTTAAGGAGACCTACATACATATAACCATAAGTCTACTCTGGAGCCCTCTGTCTGTCTACAATCGGCCATGTCATAGGGATGTCCTCCCAGGCCCAAATCTGGAGAATGAGAATGCCTACGGTCATGCTTCGAGTATAGTGGTATACTATCTCATGTAGTTCTTTGTACATATGGGCTAAGATGCAGCTATCCCATGCAAATATCTAGTGGTGGGTAACCATCTGCTCTATCATACCCACCCAATCGACCATAAATCCATGATGGCCCCTATCTAGCATAAGGATGCCACCTACCAAACCTACTAAATACATAGATAATCGATCATAATGATCGACCATGTAGTCCCAAGACAAATATCTTTGGTCAATAGTGTCATCCTAGAAATATCTGTGCACAACACCAATGGCCACGCCAGCTGTCGACTCAAAAAATACCTCATGTCTGATCATCGGCATGCGCAACATTTGCCAGACGTCCTCAGGAGTCACTGTGATCTCCCTAGTTAGCAAAAGAAAGGTGTTGTGCTCTGAGTGCCATCTCTCAGCCAGAGCAGTCAACAACCCACGATTTACCCTGATCTCAAGTAAACCTATCAAGTAACGTAATCCACATCGAATCACAGTCGTCTACTCATCATCAGACAGCAGTCCAGACAATGCAATCACATGACTAGGATAAGTGCTGTGAAATGCGACTACCTCAAACTGGGCCTGTTTTGGACAAAAATGACAATACATCAGTATCATATCTAAAACAAAGGGGCAGAATCCTAATCAGCTAAGTGATTCCAAGTTTGCGGCACACAAACAGGGCTGAAAGATTAAAATTCTAAGTCTCTAAACCAGATACAATTTTGAAATAGAAGTGTGCAATCCATTTTTCTTGATGCGATCCTGGAAATACATGATATGACTGAGTTTACAGGATGTGATCCCCGACATATGGGATGCGATCCTAAATGCTGGGTGCGGCCCTAAGTAAATAGGGTGTGACGCACTAATGGGTTTTCACTAAAAACATGACAAAAACAATGAAAACAAATGCGATCCAGGAAATACTAGATGTGACGCAGGAATCTGGAAAAACCAGATGCGATCCAGGAAATACCAGATGCGATACGGGATTTGCAAGTTGCGATCTAGAATTCTAGATGTGATTCAACATGAAAGAGGCTATAAAAGATTAAAAAATGCATAAATTTGAGATTTGCAAAAATCACAAGGTAGTTTGTCGAGCACTTACCGGTGGTGCGTAGTCAGCTGGGCGCTGATGTCACTGGCTCATCTCAAAATGGTGCTTCCTCACAGGGACTACCATCTTCTCTGTAGAGCTCTCTAAATTACTAAAGAGGAAAGTGAAAATAAATAGTGAAATAGTAATTTTTGAGGCTTATATTGGTCTTTTGAGAAATTTTGGAGTTCCGAAACTCCTCCCAGACAACTACAACTACATTTTTGTTCTCTTTTTGATCAATCGAGAACCAAATTGAAAGTGCATAAGATGTTTTTAGCAGTACAGTACCCTTCTTATGATAAATTCAAAAACTATAGATTTGCTTCATTTGTTCCAAACATCGGTCCAAATTGCACATTTCTCATACATCTTGGTCTGACATCATTTTATCAGTCTCGTCACTCATATTTTCACGTAATTAAATTGATAATTGTGTGTTTCTTTTTAAATACACCTTCTTTTCTACTTCTTCTACTCCATTATTTCTTGTCCTAACTGCTTCCTGCAAGTGATACATTCTTTCAACTGAGGGATTTATTCTTTTTCTTCGATTTCATTCCTGAGGGGGCATGATCACACTATCATCAATTAAATTTTTCTTTGAAATAGCATTAAAATTACTTCGCTATCAAACAAACTAGGGGCATGACAGTTTCCTTGACTAAAGTCGGAACTGTTGGATAAAAAGCTTTGGTTCTCATAAGCTAGATATCTTGTGTTTCCTCATTTTAAAAGATTCTTATTAAGCTCCTAGCAGCTTTATACTGGCTTTTGGATGACAATCAAGTTCAGAATCAGTATTATCAATCTTTGGACGATAACCAAGTTCAGGATTGGTATCTTTAAAATATTTTATTGATTTTTGGATGACAACCAAGTTCAAATCAATTCTATTAGTTTTGTTCAATCAAGTGCGAGACTGATCTCATCAACATTTCGTTCAATAACCAAGAACAAGATTCTCAATCTTTCTGAAGTCAAAATCAAAAACTTTCTTTGAATCAATGCGCTGCTCGCACATCAATTCAAAGAGGGGAAAATGTAACCACCTGAATTTGGTCTGTTCCAACTATGGACCCTATTTACCCTAAGTGTGATCATACCCTCGATTATGTCCAAACGACTCTGTTACTGCTTGGCATAATTCTTCAAATCAATTTAATGTCCTAGGTGATTTTTATCACTAAAATATATTAACTATTATAGCCATACAATTCAAATCAATTCAAACCAATTAAATCAATTCAAATTCAAATGTGGCTATAGTATTTCATTATAAAGGAATTAAATAAACCCTTTAATTAATTGACCACTTGCAATTAACCCATTCCCCTAGCCTATTAAATTTAATTAAAATGGCTATAGTCCCCTTAATTATTAAAAATCAATAAAATGCTTAAATAATTAAATTCCTATATTTTAAATAAATTAAATAAGTTTAATTCATTTAATTAATATTCCCTTAAACCCCAACCTAACCTATCTCAACCACTTCTACCCTGGGTTCTAACCCGTTTCAACCCATTCACCCTTGCTAATCTAATCCTAATCTTAAATTCTACCATAACCCACCTCCTAATGTTGTCACATTCCATTAAGGAATGATTAACAACTCAACCCACTTGAGAAAGTCTACTTTCTCAAGCATGACTTTCCTAAGGGACCAACTTGCCAATTTGAGTCTTACACACTCCCCATGCTCCTTTAAAGCTTTCATTAATGCCTCATTAATGAAGATGCCTTAAGCACATGTCTCCTCCATGCCTCATTAATGCCCAAGGCATTAATCTTACACCACCATTAATGAGTCCCTCAACTCATTAATGGGCTTTGTCTCCCCTCTCTCTCTCTCATTCTTCTATAAATAGAAGCCATTTTTGAGAGCAAAGGAGCCTTCATCCCATATTGTAAATGCATTGTTATGCTGTTGGAATAGACTTAGCTCAATACTTCATTTCATAGTTCATGCTCATACTTTGTTATTATGTCCATTTTTAGACTAATATGCATTGTTCATTGAATAATAGTTTGTTTTTTAACTAAGTCTTTCATGCTAGGTTGTTTATGTCACTGTTATTTAGCATAAATATGAGGGCTTTTATGTTGCATGCTACACTCATCCTAGTTAGAAAGCAATAAGTCGATGTTATGGTTTATATGCTCTTTAACCCTTGTTTTTCACTAACAAAATGACTTATTGAAGTGTTGTGTTGCAAATAAAAGGTGCACAAATATACACACACAACCCTAACCCAAACTACTTATCAAAATCCTTGCACAAATTCTATAAAATTGTAATTCTATTCAAGCATTTAATTGACCAATTAGATCAAAGCATGAACAAGAAATTACATACACCACAATAGTGCACTAAAGAAGAAAAACCTTGATTCATTTCATTCAAAATATAATAGAATTATACAATTGGACAAAAATGGGCCTGAATTATATTTCTATTAAATTCAATAGCTATTTCTATCATACAACAATTTTACATCTCATTTATTCAAGACCTTCACAAAACTTGACACTAAATTCATCATCTATTTTCTTTGTAAATGATTTTATAATTTTCTCATATTCAGTTAGATTCTTACTAGAACCAACACTCTAGAGATAAGATATTCGGAACCCTTTCTCCTAGCCTTGAATTCCCTTTTATAGAAACAAGGGAGAAAAGAAACTTTGAGCCAGAAAAGACACATGTCATCAGTCCATTAGACTACTTGATTCTTATTACAATAGACTTCTCTTAGAAAAGACAAAATCCATTTTTCCTTTAACAAAATATTCCTTGTGCATTCCCGCTTTGTATTTGTTGATAAAGATATTGATTTGGGCCCATGGTTGTTTTAAGTTTGTTCTTCCAAAAACATGACCTTTGCAGAAAATGTCATAATTATTTGCCAGACTATCACATCAAATAGTTAGATATTTAAATATTTGCCTCTTACTCTTCATTCAAATACATCCCACCCATTTTCTATAGTCTTCATCTGATAACCAATTGAAACTCGTGACCTCATCTGATTTTGTCCTATACGGATTGTACTTAATGGCTACCTGATTTTCCTCTCTCTAAAAAGATTTAAATAATGCTCC
This sequence comes from Thuja plicata, assembly GCA_018584345.1. NCBI lineage: Eukaryota > Viridiplantae > Streptophyta > Pinopsida > Cupressales > Cupressaceae > Thuja > Thuja plicata. Next base: position 1,455,786 of record MU228186.1, on the reverse strand, counting down.
TGCACTTATAATTTTGTCCATGCTATTTTCAAGCATATCAATATCAAGGTCTTCACAAATCCAATCAACCTTAGAGTTAAGCACCTTATCTGCCTTCTCTTTCCATAACTATAATGGTTTGACATTTCCACTTTCATCGACAATTCTTGGCAACAATGTATCGTGCATTTCATTAAAACTAGTCATTAATTCTCTAACCTTCTTCTCCATGCTCTCTGGAAACACCAGAAACTATTGAATTGAATTCACCAACAAATGGGTGGGTTGAAGTGTTGTTGGCTTGTCATCATGAAAATTAGAAGATACAAACATAATTTTTAATTCATTTTCCTCTTGCGTCCATTTAGCAAACTATGGTACATCCACCTATCTATCCTTATCAAAACATTTCATAGCTTCAAAAAAATAAATGAAATAAAGAATGGACATGCACCAATCTTCCATCTACCTTCTCATTTAGATGATTCAAAACTAAACCAACTATCTCTTTTTGTTTCAAGGTTGATCTTTGTTCTGTATCCTCAAAATTTATTTTCGACTCTTTTTTTTCTAACAGTTGAGCCTTGGTTGGATCCAGTGAGCAATTTGAATCTTCAATGATTGGTTCTTGTGAAAAACTAGGAGGAGTGGTCTCAAGGGGAGATTAGGGTACTAATTTAGTAGGAGCGATAGGAGGAATTTTTTTATGTTGAAGGGGCGAGAGTAGTTGCAGGATCAGTAGGAGGTGCTCCTAATATTTTTTTCTCCATGAGTTGCAACTTTTTTGCAACTAAATTTTCACCTCATTCATCTTATTGTACTCTCTAAAATATTCTCATACTTATCTTTGTACTCATGTTTCTCAAGTTCCTCCCTTTTGGTGGTTTCTTTAGCTAATTGGGCCACATCTATAGTTAATCTTGTTGCCTCCACCCCCGATGTGTCTGAGACTCCAATTATTATGAGACTTCCCTCAAATTGGGGTTAATATATCTTTTATCTGGCTTCCTACCCTCCTCATAAAGTGACCATATAGCCAAAGTTTCATAATCATGGCTCCATGTTGATCCTTTCAGTTTTAAGCCAGTCTTCTGCTGAGCTATATAACTATTATGATTTCCTAATAGCATCAAATGATATATCATCATAAGTATCCCATTCTAGTAGAATTAAGATCCCTGCTTGATTAAAAAAAAATACCTTCCTCAAGGGTGATGACACTAAATTATTCCATCATCTCATTTTTTATCTCCTCTTTATTTTATTGCTCACTTCTTTCAAGATTTTGTGCCTTCCTTTCTTCACACCTTCTTTTGTACTCATTAATTTTTACCTTCCAGACAAGTTGTAAAAATGTTTGGCTCTCCTCAAAAGTTTCATTTGTGAGGAATTCATCACAAGCCTCCTTCCTTGCATATCTAAAATCTCTTCCTTGAATATCAAGGGAAGTGAAATCTAACGTAAGTGGTCTCGGTGCTGGAGGGATTCCTACCTGCAAATATTTATCAATGAAAATAATAAGATCTTCCTCTACCTACTCCTCTGCACATTATTCTTCAATTTATTCTTTCATTTTTTCCTCAATTTGTTCCTTTCCTTTCTTCTTGGGAGGTGAAGGGGATGAAGGAGGTGGAGAAGGGCCTCTAGCTAGTGAGTCCTCTAGATCAATGATTTTTATCCCTTGGAGTGGCTTAGGCTGAGACTTAGGGGGTTGTTCATACTTCATTATTTTATTCCCCTTTCTTCTCACTTCTTCATCACTTTCACTATCATATTCACCTCTAACCCTTTTATATATTTTTTCAATCACTAAAGGTAAGTAGGTGAGCCTTTCCTCAAGTGACCTATATATTTCTTGTGCTGATGAGGGTGATATAACTAAAGGTCTTGTTCTAATTTGAGGTGTTGGAGTTGTTTTTAATAGAGTCATTTCAAAGGTTTAATAGTCTTTAAAGGATCATAAATTGCATACATTTTCTGAACAATATTCCAAAGCTTGTTGTATGCAATCCATTTTTCCTTCCTATAATCTTGTACATTTTCATCAAATTCATTCTTGATCAGATCCTCAGTGGAATTGAATTAATGGGGTAGCATAGAAACCTTAATTCAAGTTCTGAACATGTTATAAAATCCCTTTGGATCACCATGTCTTGCAGTGCTAACTTCCAAATGATAAGGAGTAAAATATTTTTCAAGATGGATCCATCCTCCTTTTGTTATCACAAAGTAAGGGATAATTGTGTAGTAAGGTAAATTAGTACACTTACTTTTTTAGGTCAATTATTTCTCTTGGATGAAACTAATTTTCCACATCACCTCAACAAATCCCAGTCTTAGTGGAACATTATAAGGAAAGACATGGGGAACCCCTAGAAAACCATAAACTCTCAAAACAATGCTAACTGAATAAGGAATAACATTTCCCCAATTATGTAAAATGTTTAGCTTAGGGGCTCTCTCCTTAGGTCTCACAAAATCATGTAATTACATTGGAATCCTAGGTGGATTGATAGTCAACCTAGCCATCAATATTTAAGAAAAACAAATATCAAATCTCACATAAATGGCCTCTTGTCTATCCCATGAAAAACCTATAGTCCAAATTTGTACTCATATCTCATTTCCCTAAATTGTTCTTCTTAATTTCATAGAATCTCCAAAGAAATATTCATTTCTAAATATGAACATGTGCATCAACAAGGAATACCATAAAAATTGGGTTTCAAGCTTACCCTTCTTAATCTCTTGCAATCCCTCATGTATCTTCTCTTCAAGGTATGGGGCATAGTTAATGCAGAGGTGAAAATAAGAAGTGTGGTATTGGTCCTTTCTCTCTTCCAATCTACCTAATACAACTTATTCCCTCCTTGGCTCTGTTGGTACTCCAAAAGTTCAGGTACATTTTGGAGTGAGTATACTGAAAATTTCTCTAAGTGTGAGTTGCTGCCCTAAAAATCCTTTATGAGAGGTCAAGTTTGGATGCTTGTAAAAAGTGACCTGATGATTTTCATGAGATACCAGTTGGGACATGTGTTTAGCACCTATCATTGAGTAAAATATAGTGGGTTAAAACTTTCAGAATTCAATTTTAATGTGTTTTGAAGGTAGTTGTTCAAAGGTGTTTACACAAATCTGCATTTTGCACACTGCTTGATTATATCAAATAACCTGCTTTGCATACCTGCATCTTTGGCCGAATAAAGTTTCATGACATAAGGATTATGCTGAAGTGTTGTAGGCATGAAAGAGAAGTTTCATTTCCATTTTCAGACCCCCGTGAGTTCATTTGCATAGTTTTCCAAAGTCATTCCTTTTGCAATTAATTCAGTTTCTCAGAATGTGAAAGTGCCAAATTCTGAATGCCCTACTTTGAGGTTTTGCAATTTGTACTTGGTTGAATGTCATGAAGAATTGAATGCTCCCCTATATTTTAATCATGACAAAGATTCCCCATGAAGATATTCATACTTGTGCTAATCCATCTGGTTGGTTTTCTTAGGCAATTCTAAAAGCAATTTATGCATATTTACAGTATAAGCAAAATTGATTTTGCAGAACAGTCAACTTTGTGGATTGGTATCTTAATGTCAAATGACCTCCAAAATGAGTGAATGAGTTTTATGAATTTTGGGCATGAACATTTGCAAACATGGTGATTTTTAGAGCTTTGGGGATTGATGTGGTATTTTTAAGGTCATTTCCAAAATCAGTTTCCTTTGTTCTGACATGTGCAATTGCAGAAATTAGTAAGTTGCCAACTTTGATGATTAAAATTTCTCGACACAGGAAGTGTCAAGAGAAGATATCTTGCAGGGTGATTGTTGAAATAGCAGTCTATGTGTTCACCAAGTCTCAAGGTCTCATCTCATTAATTGGTTAGTTTTTTAGGCTAGTTCCAAAGGTCATTTTTCATTAGTGAGGTCATTTTGTAGAAATATAAAAAGTGGTTGTAATGGCCGCCAGTTTAATGTCTTGTGATCTGGGTGCAGAGTAGACTATATTTTGGTACATTGAAGAATGTAGAAGCATGGGCATGGCATTGAAAACAAATGAGATTGCAAGAATCCCGCGTATGGGTTTGAGTAAAGATTTTAGAAGCTTTCTCAAGAAAAAGAAATTGGCAGGTATGAAATAAAAACACAACCTTTGCTACTATCCTCGCTTCCTGTGCGAGCCAAGGGAGAGGATTTTTTAAGGTTTTTATGTTACAATGCATATAAAGAGCCAAGAGGCTCATTGGCGGGCCCTTGGGTGGAGGATTGAAGGAAGTTGTGGGCCCCATTATTTTGAGCTCAGAATAAGAAAATCTTTCAGATACTTGGAGACTAAAGTAGTCTCCAAGTCTCCAGATCTAATCGTGGTTACGAAAATATTTCAGAGACTTAGAGACTAAAGTAGTCTCCAAGTCTCCAGATCTAATCATGGTTAAGAAAATCTTTGAGAGACTTAGAGACTAAAGTAGTCTCCAAGTCTCCAGATCGAATAGTCTCTAAGTCTCCAGATTGAATAGTCTTCAAGTCTCTAGATAAAGTAGTCTCCAAGTCTCCAGATCTAATCATGGTTAAGAAAATAATTCAGAGACTTAGAGACTAAAGTAGTCTCCAAGTCTCCAGATTGAATAGTCTCCAAGTCCCCAAACAAAGTAGTCTCCAAGTATCTAGATCAAATAGTCTCCAAGTCTCTAGATCGAATAATCTCCAAGTCTCCAAATCTAATCAGTGTTAAAAATCTTTCAGAGACATAGAGACTAAATTAGTCTCCAAGTCTCCAGATCTAATCATGGTTAACAAGGTCTTTCAGAGACTTCGAGAAATTGAGAAAATTATAATCATGGTTAGAGTGTGGTTAAGAGGTGGTCAAGTTAAGCCTATTCAGAGACTTAGAGACCAAGGCTTGTCTCCAAGTCTCTAAATCTAATCATGGTTAGTGAAATCTTTCAAAGACTTGGAGATACATTGTGCAGAGGTAACTATGGTCAAGGTGTGGTTAAGTCTAAGTCTATTCAGAGACTTAGAGACTAAGGCTTGTCTCCAAGTCTCTAAAAGAAACCATGGTCAAGGAAATTTCTCAGAGATCTAGAGACTAAGTAGTCTCCAAGTCTCTAAGTGAACCAGGGTTAAAGGAGGAGGTCCAAGGCCAGTTTAGAGCAGCTAATCAGCATGTGACAAGTGTCAAAATCTGGTGCATTTTGAAAAATAGAGGTAATAAAAAGTAAAATCAGCACAAAATAGAGATAATTTGTGCAGAATATTAAAATGAAATATCATCTCAATTCAATAGTCTAACTATTGAAAAGACATGTAAATTCAAATATTTCAAGATATTCAGACTATTCAAAAAAGTTTGCACAGGAGAGGAAGTTTTTTTAGTGATTCAGGGGGCAATTTTTATCAAAAATAACAACTATCATATACCATTGGAAAGGTCTTGAGACGAGGATTCTGATTTTGCAAACCATTTGACTGCAAATCAAATCAGATTTTTGTAGTTAGAGAAAGAAGTAGTTGCATATATTTTATTGAAGGAGAAGGATAGGTGTCGGTGACTGGATTTGTTTGAACCCATTCTCCTATATCTTCCTTTTTCTCCATTGAAACAAGGATGTTGAATTTTACACTGCTGGGTAGTATTCTGGCTTTTGAGTCTTATTTTTTGAGTACTTTGTCTTAAAATGTACAGAATCAGATATTTTTCAATAAATAATAATGGAATCCCTATGCTATATTCGTTGATGTCTTTTTATGTCTAGTTTTAATTTTTGTGTGTTAATCTATAAGGCATTGTAATGCATCAGTTATAAGGTAGCTGTGAATTTGTCTCTGAGTTTCTTTCAAGGAGAGATTAATTCTTAGAGGCAAAATATGAGAGTTCAAGATTTGCATACGAATTTGATGTGCGAGTATTGGATTGAGAAGAATGATTTGTAAGGCACTTCACTTGGTTTCTATGTGTTTGGAGTTGGAGGGTTTTCTGGAGTTGTGTATTCATTTGACTCTGTTGCCCAATAGATAAGGCACTAGTCCTTGCTTGTCTTACAGTTTTCATCATCAATCATTTAAAATCAAACCATTTTCCATTTCCTATTTAAAAGCATGAATGTTCAGAATTTGTATTGAATAATACAGACATTGTTGGTGATGTTGACAAGACTTTGTGACCGGGTCCGCCAACAGATGTAAGTTGTCACCGGGTACTGGGGTACCGACCAATTTCACCTATAAAGGTTATCTAGGGAATAAATTCTTCGGGACTTCAAGCACGTGAGAGTCGGGTCTCGACGGTGTGGGAGCTTAGTTGGGAGTGTGACTATTTTTCTCGGGGGGGATAGTTGGTTATCTTGGCTTGTCTTCTGTGAGGATTTAGGTAAGTGGGGTTTCCTACAAGAATTCATTAATTAACCAAATAAAATTCAAAAGATAGGCCAGGGTTAGAAGTATTTCATCTACCTATAGTCATGCAAATATATTTAAAACATCAACCATGCTCTAACATGCTACACTAAAATACTGAATGTATACAGAGCCATCAGTTCATACTCATCCAATAGCAAGGGTGTTAGTATTTGTATCTTCAGTCGTATGATCATTAGAATACATATAATATATGTTGATTAATAATAATATAATATATATGTTATATTATTATTAATCATATAAAATTTAATATTTAATATTAAATTATTAAATTATTATTCTTAATTAATAATTGATCAATGAAACATTATAAGATTGATGATATTATAATTATTTGGAAGAGGTATGTCCTTTCTTATAAATAATAATGAATAGACATGTCCCATGAAGGGATATGTCTCTCCAATCCTCATTCCCAATATAAATGTAAGAGAATGTTGCATTTGGAAAACACATACAACATAGAGTGTTATTACATTTGTAGCTATCCTAAAAAAACTTAACATGGTATCAGAGCCAGACAACAAATGTAAGAGAGTAGTTTGTTGATGGTGAATGTGTGGATGTCTCAGAAAATATAGTCTTGGTAAAAGGACCTTATCTCACACATGGACTGTTGGATTTTGCCAAATTTTGGATATGTTGGTGCAAACCTAATTTCAAAGAATCTCACTAAAGTGATTAGAGAGAAAGTCTTGGATTCAAAAGTTATGATGGACTATGTACGGGTCTATGTGAAATTTATGAAAATGACTTCCATTAAAGAGATATTTTAATTTGCTATGATCATGGTCAAGCAATAACAAAGAAGCATGCATTCAAGGAAGGGTGTATATTTCTATAAAGAAATCATCAATTATATAGTGTCACCTCTCTTGGATAAATCATGTCATTTCATAAGAAGACATGAGAATTGTTCATAGATATAAGAGTGGGAATTGTACATTTTCGGGGGAGAATAATAACCAATGTTACATTTCGATGCTTAGTGTGGGGAGATAATTCAAATGAGAGATGTCTCTCAAATAATATTATAAGGTGTTTTATGATTTGATGTATATGGACTGTCATTGAAGCAACTTGTGTCAAGGATGTTGATGCGCAGATAAGTATTTATTATCTTTGAATATTACATTTATCTACTCATTATAGTTTCTCTCTCATCTATATTTCTATATGTACTATAAGAGCTATTTGTCTTGATCTTTTATGGAGATACTCTTGCAGGAAAAAGAAGATTAGATTCAGAGGGATTCTGACTCTTCAAAGGTGACTCTGTATGAGGAGCTAAAAGATTGATATCAGACTCAGAGGGAGTCTGACAATTTATCTTAAGAAATATTGGATGATCACCAGATTGATATTGGCTCAATGAGTTCTTCTCTATGAGAGAAGTTCGAGGTGAAATCCCTTGTTACCCTCTGTGCTAAGGTATGATGGTGTCATGTGTGTGACTCCATATTTTTTATTGGGCCTACCCCCTGTGTAAATCATGAGGAAGTGACAACTTCCAAATGATTATCAATTGTATTTGTTAAAGTTATTGAAAGATGATGATCTTACAATAACTTGATCTTCTATCATGATAGACATCTTATGATGGCTGAAACAAATCATGATAGATGATATGAATGTTCCTATGGTAAGTGCACATTACCTATGGACATCTTTTGAGTACTTGGTGGACATCATGTGACTTGATGGTGGTAGGCCATTACTCTGAGTACTTGGTGGACATCATGTTGACTTGATGTTGGTAGGCCATTACTCTGAGCACTTGGTGAATATCATGTGACTTGATATTCTACAGGCCAATGCTCTCGATATCATGATATGATATCTTTGTAAACTTTTGAGTACTTGGTGGACATCATGTTGACTTGATGTTGGTAGGCCATTACTCTGAGCACTTGGTGAATATCATGTGACTTGATATTCTATAGGTGAATGCTCCCGATATCATTATATGATATCTTTGTAAACTTTTGAGTACTTGGTGGACATCATGTGACTTGATGTTGGTAGGCCATTACTCTGAGTATTTGGAGAATATCATGCGACTTGATATTCTATGAAAAATACTCCCAATATGATGAGATGATATTTATAAATCTATGAGTTATGGTGAATATCATGAGACTTGATATTCTTGGTCAGAACATATCTCTAATATCATATTGAGGTGATATCTAAAATATTTTTTGAGTTATGGTGAATATCATGAGACTTGATATTCTTGGTCAGACCATATCTCTTAATATCACGATGAGGTGATATCTTCTCTCTTAAAAGTAATGGATCCTTTGTTAATCATATTTTGATGAATTTTATCTTCCCTAACTAAGAGGGAGTGTTAATGTCTTGTGTAGATATGGTAAGGTTCATAAGTGTTGACATGAGAGACCACTACACATTTTGTTTGATCATCCTCCCTGGCTAAGAGGGAGTGATAATATTTGTATCTTCAGCCGTATGATCATTAGAATACATATAATATATGTTGATTAATAATAATATAATATATATGTTATATTATTATTAATCATATGAAATTTAATATTTAATATTAAATTATTATATTATTATTCTTAATTAATAATTGATCGATGAAACATTATAAGATTGATGATATTATAATTAGTTGGAAGAGGTATGTCCTTTCTTATAAATAAAAATGAATAGACATGTCCCATGAAGGGATATGTCTCTCCTATCCTCATTCCCAATATAAATGAAAGAGATTGTTGCATTTGGAAAACACATACAACTTAGAGTGTTATTACATTTGCAGCTATCCTAAAAAACTTAACAAAGGGGAAAATAAGGTCATTAATCTACTTTAAAATATCAGAGCAAGGGACATTAGAAACATACAACACAAAAGAATATTAATCTAGAGACCAGAATGCCAACAACATCATTGTTAGAACTCCTCCTTCATTAACAGGTTTTCCAGCAAGCACTGGTGCGTACAATAATGGCTCCAAGGGAGAATCTATCTACTGAGAACTTCTAAAAACTAAGGAGCATTGAGCTCTGCAACTGCTTGAAATGAAATACTGAAATGCTATATCTATGGACTGCAAAATCATCAATTCTACCAATCCTTGGAATGAGGTCAGACTTGTTATTTATACACATGTTTTCCCTAAAACTAACCTAACTTAACTTTACACTCAATCAATAAAATACCATTTTCGGTGGATGGTACTACCTGCACTACACTACAACAACCTTGAGAAGAGCAGAGGTCTAACATGTCAGAAGAATGAGACAAGAAAAGAGGTATGGAAGAATTAGCCTTGAGAAGAGAGCCAGAGGGAGAATAGAATAAATTTGATCCCCCAGGGATCGAGGCTACATGCCTCATCAATGTCAAAGGGGCTCACTATCTCTGAAGCACTAGATGTTTAATGCTAGGGTGACACCTTGGGAAGACCATCTGTCAGAACCATCCCCCGAGCTGGCATGCCTTGCTAGGGTCACCTACTTCCTGACACCCTTATTAACTATTTGAAAATGACCGGTCGGCTCTAGGGAACCTGGATGCGGGTCATAAAAACAATATAAAACTGTGGATCTGGAACTCTAGGATCTTGGAGCTTACACTCAAAGAATAATGAATATAAAATATGCTCAGTTGATGAAAATATCAGGACTCTGGAGGACCTTATTGGTCCTTACTATTTTTAAATTCTTCTAGAACTTGGCTTACGCCATCTTCATCTATATCCTTGATGTTGTCCCATCGGCCACGGACAACCTCTAGCTTCTCTTCGACTTCTCCGACCCCGTTCTGGAATTAGTCTACCATCTTCATGACATCATGTGCCTAGATCATCATCTTGGATAATCTTGATAACCTTCCCCTGTCAAATTCCCCGACAGATTGATACAGGGACTCCATCCACTCATCATATTTACTGAGGACATAGTCCTCCGAGGTGCATGTCCCAGTGGTGAAGGGGTCGATTTGTGACAGCCCCACTACAAATGCCTAAAATAGGCCCAAAGGATATTGGGCCATGGTCACCTTCTCTTTTAGAGCCTTAACCAATTCCTTGCATACCTTGATTTTGAGGCCAAGTCTGGAGTACTGGGCCTAGAGGGAATCATACGATTCATCTCCCAAAATTCCCACCTCTGTGATGGCTTCTTCTCTAGCGCTAAAAACTTCATCCACCCTGGCCTTCCATTTTTCCTACTTTTCTAAGTCCTTTTCCCACACAATAGCAGAGGCATTTTTCTAACTAAGGAGATTGTTGATCTGATAGAGATCCAAGAGCGACACCACTAAAAATTTCCTTACGGTGGCTATTTGTTCGGTGATCCACCCGTCCACAGCCTAGGCCTTCTTCTTCATGGCCCTTAAAGAATCCATATCACCCTATGTAAGTGGTAATCTAGAGGTAGAAGCTTCTGGGAAGACTTCGTCCAGGGATTGCATAAGTTCCACCAGAAGTGCAAGGAGATTCGCATTAGTCTCCCTTTCATCTTTCAACTTCTGGCTCTGTTTACTGTACTGGGCCTCCACTACCTTGGTGGCCTCCCTCAGTAGGTCCAATTCACCATGCTTGTCTCTCCTCCCTAGTACCACTTATTTAATAGTGTAATCTTCAGGGCTTATAGCTGTTGTATCTACATCTAGGGGAGGTGTTGCATTTTCTGCAAATGTACTTCCTGCTGGACCGGTCTAGAGGGTATGGACCATTCGAGCCTTCTTAGGCTTCTTGGCATTTTCATTTCAGGCCATCATCTAGGACAAGGAGAGAGAAACACCTATTTCTACTGCCAGGGCCTTTCTCTTCCTCAATTCCACCATCCATTAGGGCTGCTGGGGAAGCTTTGTTGTTAGGACCTGAGCATTGAGATTCCCTTAGGAATCAGGCTGCGCATTTCTAGAATTTGCAGTGTTGTTGGGATCCTTCTCTTTTTCCTGTTCTGATTCCCTCTCTTATTCTCTGGAGGCCTCAGCGTTCTCCGCCATGTTAGTATCCTCTTTCGTGATACCTGAGGTTTCTTCTCTATCGATGTCCACCCCACGTGTATCCCTGAGGCTTTCCCCATCCTTCTCAACATTGTGAAAATTAACATTTGTATCTTCGGGAGTTCTGCCCTCATCCTACTGATGTTGTTCCTCCTCTTTGGCTTCATTTGCTAGAATGTCTTCCTCCATTGAAACATTTTTTGTAGGCGGCTGAGGTATTGGGCCAAGATTCAGAGTTTGGATTGCCATGATTACCTCACTGAATGTACTCCAGGGCATTTGGTCACCTAGAGTAACCAAAGGCATTTAGAGTATGATGAATGGGGGTACAGTTGATCTTGTGGGTCCAGTTTCCCCAGTCATTGGTTTCTCATATGTTGTTTTCCTTGGTTCATCCTTGGTCTCTTAGACTAGTGTTTTCTCCCGCTTGGGCTCCTTTGGCACTTCCTCCTGGACTTCATGCTCTATGGAAGCCTCTTGTTTTGGGACTTCCTTTTTAGTGGGGATCTCTTCTCTTTCTTGGGTGGTGATCTCCTCTACCACGTGATCTATATCCTCATGTAGGTTCATGAGTTCATCTTCCCTGAAGACATCATCAAAATCAACATGTGGGGGAGAGGTATCTGAAATGTTCTCAAGTTTGGGGGAATTTAAACTAACATCAACTGGGGGAATGTTAGGCATATCGAGGCCTTCATCTATGCTTGGGGTGGGGTTCACTTTCTACTTCTTCTTCCTTTGTAGTGGGACCTCAGTATCCAAAATACTTGTAGACTCCACCTTAGCGAAACTATTCCTAGTCATCATTGCAACCAATGACGGGGATCTCGCCAGGAAAGCAGATGCTACTAGAGTTGTGAAGAGGCCCTGGGAGAGTTGTGCGCTTATTTTCTAGCTTGCCAGCCTTGACACCTCCATTTTCTCCTATAATTATGCCATTATGGGACCGGACCCTGGGGAGGTACCTTGGCTGGGGTATCTTCTTTCTCTTTCCCCTTTCTTTGGCTGGGTCTGGCGGTAGCAACAGACCCCCAAACAATTGGTCCCTTCTGGGTGCTCTTGGGACACACCTAGGAAAAATACTTGTGACTATTTTCAGCAATGGGGTGGCATACCCCCTCAATTGTTAAATCTTCCAGGGTGGCCCAATCCATTGGAGGGAGATCCAACTTGTCTAACCCCTACTCTTTATACAATGGGTCCTCTAGAGGGCCATCATCTGAAAAACCTTTAGGGAAACCCTAAAGGTCAAGGAATTTCATTAGGCCTTTGGACATCCATGAATGTTGGCAGGCCCAGAGGTAAAAAATGTCTTGGCAATCCACCCAAAAATCTTCAATATCCTCTATGTGTGGCGGAGATGCCCGGGGAAGTGCCAAGGCTATCTTACCCAGAGGATCAAAATTATTCCTAGTATGGTGGAATTCCACTAGTCCCAAACTCTTCAGCTCATTATCTGCCACCTTTGTTGTGGCCAGACTATAAGAATAGTTCCCACAAGAAATTGGGAATGGAACATTGGTGACCTTGTTCAATGTGAAGAGGGCGTGCAGCTCTAGAATCTATGGGAAGAATTCTAAAAGAATGATTCTATCCTCGCAATATCAAGGAAGAAGATAGGGTTTCCCAGAGAAGCCGGTCACCCAAATATATGTGTGCTACTAGAATTGAATGAAATAATTTCTGTAAGAACCCGCCAAGTTCATTTCCTCTTGCGATAACCGGCATCCGAAATCCTAAGTAAGTGTAAGGATATTTTGGTAAATGAAGGCATCATTTACCTTGCAAAAATTTGGGAAACTAAGTTCCCACTGGATCTGGAGAAAATGATCCCATGGCATCAACTGGCCTAGCCCTTTCTCAAGAATGCCCACTACTTGTAAACCTAGAAAGCCAGTCTTTATTGGGCCAGTGCCCATAGTACATAAGATGTCATGTGAAACTTTGAATTCTGGAGGATGCCTTTCAGCTATGTGTCAACAATGTTGGCTATGATAGCTGCCCAATTGAAGGTCTGGTTGTAGGTGGTGATGCAGTAGAGAAAGTAGTACATCCATGGTGAAAAATCCTGGGCATGGGGTTCTCCAAAGTTCCTGCATAGAAAAATAATTCCTGCATGTATACATTCTTTGAAATCCCTGCGGGGAATCTCCAACTTCATCTTTTTATAGTCCCTTTTCAGGGACTTCAGCCACTGAACATTGAGATATTGCCGGGAAATATGGGAAGCTTCCTCAAACTCTTTTAATGAATTGGCCTAGGTGAGAATGACAGATCCCTTGAATTGAGGGATCCCCAACCCTAAAGCAAAAGTTGTTGTGTCTAGATTGACGATAGTCAATGGATAGTATAACGGTCGGGGATTGGTGAGAAAAAGAGTCTGAGTGGGGGCATTGTAGAGTGTGGCCAATTGGAGTATCAACTCTAGTGCTTGCACCAAGAAAGGAAAATTTGTGGCCTTAATAATTCTAGAGGTGGCCAAGTGGACGGCCATATTATCTCTGCCAGCCTTCAGTTTGTATATTTCTTGAACCAAGCCTTGCATTTTAGCCCAAAGTACGGGCTTTGTGTGTGTTATCTATTGCACCTTGGAGTCCACTTTGGACCCTATGATAATGCTCTCCCTCAGGTATTTGAAATTCAATGGTAGCTTGGCCAGTATATTTTTGGCCTTAGTATTTGTAGCCGCCTGAGTGGGGGTAGTAGGCAGTTTCGGGTTATCAAGAGGAGTGATCACCTTAGACATTTTAATAAATTTTGCAACCTTCAAGACTGGAGAACCGTCAATATATGATATAATAAAAATAATCCTTAAGGATTTTGGTGAATTCATCACCATTTCGAACCTGTCCAAAAAAGGTTAGCATACATTAAGATCCCAGAGTATTAAGGCAAACATGAGTTGGATTCTGGTAAACACCTAGGGGCTCCAGGGAGTTGGACTGTGACAAAAATGGAATGAAGACACAGGGGCCAATCAGCACCCAGAGTCCAAAAGAATTAGTCATTGTTGACATGACCAGTAGGAAGCCATACTTGGTTGACATGGGTCATCACGTGGCCACATGACAGGAGGTGTAGTGACATTAATGGTGACAAGTGGGATGACGCGGGGGGAAATAAATTCTAGATGGGATGGGATTTGAATTCCCACTCATGGGAAATTAATCCCGCCATTAAGATGAGATGACAAAGGACAGAGAAAGCTGCCATGATTTGAACCAGTGAGGTGCCAAGTTTGAACTATGGCAACTACCTCTTTGACAAGCTAAAAAAAGTGGTTAAGACATCATGGAGCATGGTGAGCTTGACAGAATAGAACGATATATAGAAAATATACACCTAATGTACATTGGGTCAAAACACTGCGAGGGCCGAAGTGCCACTCAAAGGATGACCACAAAACAAAAACATATATACACTATAAACAGGGAATTTACATAGCTTACAGAATGTACAAAAGCACCTACACTATCATAGAGAACATACAAACATATACATTCCATCACAACTACACAAAGGGTGGATAACCCTCTAGCAGAGCCAACCCACCAACGAGAGGCAACAAAAGGCTGACATGAAGGCACGGTGAAACAAGAACAAAAAAAAGCACAAATAGGAAACTAGAAAACCAGAGGAGAGAGCCGAAGGCCAACCTAGAAACATGAAGAATGTGGGAAAGACAAGCACAGGAGGTGCTCTACAGCAAGTTCACCTAGAGCTGAATGTGAACAAGCACTACAAATTATTGTTTAATCAACTACTAAGCACAAGAGAAAAATGTTGTTTAATCACCTTAATCGCCTTGAAATCGCTCTAAGTGCTCTAAGTATTTTAATCGCAATAAATGTGAAAATGAAAGGTAACTTCTATTTATACTACTAGGGTAAAAATACATAGCATTCTTTCTGCAAACTCCAGAACAAGCAAACCTCTGGACTCTAGGTCTGGGGACTCCATGCAGCCACACCTCCTTGTGAAAGGAGACATGATGGCAGAGAATCCCAGAGTCTAGAATCTAGCTGACTCAAAAGAACAAACAAACTCTAGGACTGGGCTAGAGACACAAGAAGACAAAAAGAAAAAGAAAGACAACCCTCACGGAAGAAAATCCCAAAGGGAAAACAAAGAAAAACAAGAAACCAAAGGAAAGAGCCAAAGAAAAAAGGGGGACCCAACATTTTTCCTGCAAAATGTAGGGATGGGTATGCAGGACATAACAAATGGGAACTATCTAGGATGAATTCCTTAGCACATTCCAGAACTTCAAAATCTCTAGTTAGCAAAGCCAGAATAAATCTTTACCTGGAGCATTCTTCTTGCAAAGTGCGAGGTGTCTGAGAAAATCCAGTCCATCAACAATTCAATCTTTCGGTCTTTCATCAGTTGTGAAGTGTGTGCTTTGAAAGAAAACCAAGTTGATGACCTCCGGGAGAAACAAAGAGAAGGCACTAAAAAAATCAAACCAAAGTCATCATATCTTTCACATTTCCCCTGGATACCAAAATTCTCCATTGTTTAGTTCTTTTTTTATTCTTTTTCTTTTTTGGATGGGAAGGCGGTACTTCTTTTATAGTGAACCTTCAGCTTAGCTAATTTTAACAGTGGTACTTCTTTCACCTTGCCACCCACCTTTGAATTACCAAATAGGAGAGAAAGTTCTGGACCCGGGATATTTTTAAAGATTTTCAGACTTGGTTAACAACCAGTGTGTTAGGGTTTTTTCTTGCTGAACCTTCAACTGATGCTTGAATATTTGATTAACTCTATGACTCCCAATATCTGAAAATAATGACTCAAGCAAGAGAAAACTCTAATTGATGAGGATTTATGATAATATCTGGGGAAACTATTATCACCTCCTTCTTTTTAGGTTCCACAACACCCAGGCAGGTATTACCTATATAAGATTGATGTCTACTAGTATTAGTAAATGTGGATACTAATTTTCTTCCTTTTTACTGTATTACCTTATAAATTACTCCGCATAAAACTGAAAACAACTTAACATAGAGTTTAACCATAAAAACTATTGAAATGATAACAGCAAATAGTAGTGTTTTAAGGACATTCATCCTTCTTCCTTTTATAGTTCTCAAAACTTAGGAGGGGAAACCTATCTTAATCCTCTCTTAAAGGGATTAGTAGAATGAATTGTATATCTTGATACAATTGCTTAAACTTATATGTTTTGAATGTAAATGTGAAAGATTTGTGTATTTTAAATTGTTTGGATGATGATAAACCACTTGAAAGATTCTAGACTAGTGCCTATCCTTGGGCTATAGAGTCAAAGATACAAATCCACAGAAAAAGTAAATAAATATACTATAGATTTCCTTACAACCTATATGCAACTCAAGAAAGATGCCTTGCAAATCACCCTGTCACTCCAACACTGCTGTATCAAATCCTCAAATACTGTTATACTCTTTGAAACTACTAACAAAATTTAGTTCTTCCCTTGAAAGAAACTTGTAAGTAATTAGATAGCTACCTTCTAACCAATATGTTTAAAATGCCTTAGAGATTAAACATAAAAGAGCATACACAATAATTAAAGAGACAACAACAATATAGAAGAGAAATTGCACTATATTTTATTTATATTCCTACTTCATACATATAGAGGATGAATCTCAAAAACTCAGACAAAATTATGTAGTCTGGCTTATAATTATATTTCATCACCTACTTCAAAATGTTACAATAAGATCTATTTATAGGTTCAAACCATCTTGGAATCCTTAAGATAAGGATGCAACAAGCTTTGGATGATTTAAGAAACCTAACCCTAAAAACATAGAAAAAGACAAAAGACAAGAAAGCTCCAAGCGGTGGGAGGAAAAAATTGAAGCATGAAATTTGATTTTGTACTTTTTTCCTTTTGTTAATGTCGGCACCTTTATCTGCATGTATTCAGGATAGTATCTAATAGTTGTAGCAAGATCTAGTGACTGCCAATACATGCTAACTTACACTAATCTTTTCAAGATTACTAACCTTCCTGTGCTCATAGATCAGGTGCCATGTGTCCTTTATTCTTCATCCATAACATCTAAATCAACTGTGTCAAGATTCTTCTTCTTGGGCTTTGTCATAATGTCCCATGCTATCACATCCTCTTCCTTAGGCCACTTAAAATTATAAATATTTTGTAGTTGAGTCTTCTGCCTTTCCCTCCTAGCATCTGTAATGCTTTTAATGTCTGCAATGAATTTATTTGAGTCTGTTTCTACCTTTATGGCCTCATCCAAAAGCTTATTAAACCTCTCCATATCTAATTCTCCCTGATCAGATACATAAATGTCTTTATTGGGGAGTACACTATCAAACTCTGATATCCATAACCTAATGGTTTAATCTGATCATCCTCAGCCCTAATTGGAGGTACAAACATACTATAATCTATCCCAAACATCTTTAACTTAGTATAAATTTGATTGGCTTTTCCTTTGAAGAAATATAAATTAGCTCCAATCTGTTCTATTTTTGTACCGACCAAGGTCACAATTTTTGGTATATCTAACCTTAAAGACTGTACTGATGCTAATCTCTCAAAAAGTAAAGCTCTTCCAGACCAGGTTGCAAAATAAGGATTCAAAATTGCCAAAATGCTAGCCACTTCTTCTTGTAGGCCTAGAAACCTGCCATAAGCCCCATACACTACATCAATCTTATCTTTGATTGTGTCTACCCTATGCTGAAAAATTGAACCTAATTCTTCCAAAATCACATTTTTAAGCTCTGTAACTCCCTGCTCTATTTCAAAAAATACATCCCCTGTATCTTTAGTTTGGATCTCAACATCCATGATCTCTTTGGGCTCAACCGGGGTGGGCTTAGTTATATCTAGAAATTGTTTAGTAAGCTCATCTATGAGCTTCTTTTGCTCATTAATTGTTATTAATTCCAGCTCCCTATCCTTAACAATATCACTAGTGCCACTAGTGAGTTTCTACAATTTGTTTGATAGTTGGCCTGTCTTTGCCTCGTTGAGATGAGAAAAATGAGTCATTAATTGGGCTATTTCCATATCCCCATTATTATCTAATGTCCATATTATTTTATTTCCCTCCATATTCTCTTGAATGTTTAAAATAGATGGCTTTTGATCTTTAGGAGCCAAGCTCCACATTGCAAGTGCCTGAGATTTAGGGTTATACCCAAACCCTCTAATCATATCTCCAACCTGAGTTTCTGATGAAAATTTAACATGAGGTTGTCTTCTTATTTGATCTATTATGAATGCTAAGGACAAGTCCCAGCATTCAACAAGTAACATCCCACTGGCTTTGACCAGTTGCCTTGCTTGCTCTGATGTGATCTCCTCGGACTCAGGATCATAATCGTGCAAGGTTTGTAAGGCTTCCTCAGTAATAGGATCACCACCTACCAATTGCAATTGTTTTCCAATTTGTTGTTGTTTGTTCCATATAAGGAAATCATTAAATTCTCTAGTCTTAATAAAGTTATCATCCTTAAGTAATTCCTCCTAATACAACAACCTCTCATCTATAAATGATCTCAGAGGTAACTCCTCCTCTTATTTTGTATCCTATTGGAGTTTCTTCCTTGCCCTGATCTTTTTTCTTAACACAATGATCATAGGGTCTATTTCCAGTTACTAGGGCTCCAATTTTATCTATCCTCTTCTTCCTGGAAGGCTCCCCTATTTCTCTCTTTTGTTTCTTTGGTGGGGGCTCATTTGTCACTTCCTTTTCAGGGACCTCTGTCAGGTCAATGATGTCATCCCCTTCTACTACCTACCGTAATGGAACTGCTTGATAATTTGGATAGGCATTGGGTGAAGGATATCCTTGATCATTTTCATCATCATATTCTGATTCTAAATTCTCTTTGTAGCCTTTTTCTGGTACCACTAGTGCTTCATCTAACTGATTACACAAAAGAGTATGGTTTTCAATCTTTGCATCCAGCCTTTTTAGATAAGGCATGTTAGGGTAGAAACCCCCAAACTTCATCCCCTTTCTCTTTACCTGCCTCTCGAGGTCCATAATTTCATTGAACTTAATTGCTTTCCTGTCCACCTCTTCATCCTCCAAGATGTTTTTTATTAAATCCTCCTCCATACACTCCTCAAGTATCTTTGTGAAGGGGATAGTTGGTGTCAATAATTTCCTAGAACTGAGAATAAAACCCTCTGTATCAAAAAATCTATGCAAGGCAACATTCATCCTATAATGGTTCATCTAGGTGTTTACAGGGTCTATAGCCCTCTTCCCAATAGTAAAATTATAGATCCTAAACTACCTAGGGGTAAAAGTACACTTCCTATGTGGGCATAAATGCTCCTTATCAACCAAAATGAGCTTCTTGATGAACTCCATTGTAGCTATCCTCGGTGGTACATGAAATGGAAAAATGTGTGGAGGGTGGGGGCAACCATAGACCCTCATCATTGTAAAGTTCTTTTCATAATAAAAATCCCCCCAATTATGGGCTCCTAGCCATTTGTCAAGGTATTGGTAGGGCCTCAATAGTTGAATTAACTTAACAGGCAATCTGGTCTTATCAGCACCTAAACATTTAAGAATTGGATAAATTATCCAATTTTCATAAGCACGAAACTCCTGCTCTCTAGATGTATAATTCCATAGTCTAAGCCAAAACTGAATAAGGTTTTCTTGACCATGATGAAACCTCTATGGTTGCAACATCTGACAATTCATTACTGGGAAATTATAATATAGGATCTGATGCATAAGGACTGAGTAATGCAAAAACCTTGGGTAAGCCTTCTTAGCTTGTATATCCACAAAACCTTGGTGCATTTGGTGTATGATATACTGGATATAGCTATAGTTGGAAGTAGTGTCGAAGCTCTGCATATCTAGTACCATCATTAAAATATCAAAGGTAATCCTCTCTTCTCCTGCATCTTTCCCAAGCACCCTGCATTGTGCATATGCTATGTATTTGATATAAAAATTCATATCTTTATAAATATATGGGTCTGCTCCTGGTAGGGGTACTATATAGGATTTCATTCTCTTGGGAACATGATGATCCTTATTCTCCTTGGAAGCAACACCAAATTCTTTAATGTATCTATTCTCTAAACTCTTCAAATTTATTTCAGTAGCCATAGGGTAATATACATTAAAAGCCTTCATAAAAGTATTTGTGTTCAAGGTGAGTAAGGGCTTCCCATCATCCCTCTTAATGGTTTTTGTCAAGGGATCATATCTACTGGCTAATTGTAGTATGAAATTGACATCAACAAAGACATTAGGAACTATCAACCTGGCTAATCCACAGGTCCAAGGGTTTGAGATAGGCATGGGCTCATCACTATTTTTAAAGAAATAAATTAAAAAGTGAATATCCTGATGACCTTGGTGTTTTTGCATCTCTAATATAAGCCATATCATCAACCAAAATGTTGGCACTTACCTTTCTATTTTGGCTTGACACTAGCAGAAAAGTGAGAAACTCCTCTGAATAATTTATTTTTCCCTTTGATTAATCATCGACATCATCATTCCTTCCACTAGTGGATGCCATACTTTATGCTTGGCTCATCCTTCCTTTATGTTATGTTCTCAACCTTTATCACCAATATTGAAAAAAATCTAGCTGCAAACCCTAACTCTTCTATGAAAACCTCTTTAATCCTGAACTCAGCCAAAACTCTAAATATACAAAAAATTGCACTCTCTATCAAATTATGAATTACTAAACCACCTCTTTAGTTGACTGACTTCTGGAAAATCAACTATTCTTAGAAAATGCAAGGCTCTATAAGATCTTCACTGTAAGAAATTGGAAACTGGTAAAATGAAATGAGAACAGACAAGTATACTTATAACTGAGAATTCAATGCATATGTCTCTTCAAACTTGGTGAACCTACAATTCTGTCATATCTATAATTAGTTTCACATACTGTGGCATCAATTTCTGGTTCTAGCCGTGGCATTCAAATTGTCAGACCATCATTTTTTTATGAGTGTTTTTGAATATAAAACCTTATAAAATTTGAAATGAGATCGAAATAAAATCTGATTGGTCGCATTAACTTACATTAGGGCTACTTTTTCCATCTTTCAAATCTTTAAAATGTGATTGGTCAGCAACTGTCTATGATGGCACTATAGAAAATTCTTCATTTTACTCTAGTTAACATATAGCAACCCAGCGACTGAATGGTCTCCTTGTCGCATAATGATTTTCTTAACTACAGTTTCCTTAGGAGACTTAGTGATTTCCATAGGATCAATTATTAAATCAATGGTTTTCATGATGTCTCTTAATGTTTTAACTTAACCCTTCATCTTACGGAAACATCACGACAAAGCACTTTTGCTAACTATTCTTTATCTTGGGTTGTATTTGAAGACTGAGTGACTGTGAAATATCTATGTCGCCTGATCATTTTCTTAACTCATGTTTAATCTATAGACAACGTGACTAAACACATTAATCTCTTAATTGTGTGACTACATTATTTTTAAAATTTGCATCTAGAGACAACACGACCACCATTGATCTCACTTTTCTTAGCATCTGACAGTTGTTGCCAAGTCTCGTAACCTTCATTACAAACCCTAATTCTTCATGGGACTTAGTGACAACTGAACACGTGTCTCATCTTTTCTTCTTGTCTCTTAATTTCTTAATACCTTTTTACTTTTCAATCTTATCAAGCGACCATGCGACTACCATCAGATCATATCGCCATCTAATGGTTGTCATTGAATCTCATGATTATTAACTTAACCCATCTTTCATCTGGAGACCTGGTGACAACACATTTATTTAATCTGACATCTGACCTCTGGTTTATTTAGAGATTTAGCAACCATTGAATCTCCTTGTCACATGATAATTTTTGAACCATAGTTATAATCAGGAAACCTCCCGACTACCGTTAGATTAAAACTCTAATCAATGTTTATCACTAATTCTCTAGTTTTTTTCTCTTAGCTCACTTTTGATCACAAGACTTGGTGAAAACGGTGAAACTTTAACTTATAAACCTAACTTATAAACATGAATTTCATCAGGAGACAATGCGACTATGTAGTCTCAAAGTCGCCAAAAAAAATGACTAACTTTGCTTTGATCAAGAGACAATGCGACTGTCGTCAGATCATAACTTAAAATCAATGGTCTGCATTAAATCTCAAAACCATTTTGGCATATTCCATTTTATCAAGAGACTACATGACCAAGGCTTTTCACTAAGTCTCCAAATCATAAAGAATATTCAGGTTTTATTTTGAGACTTGGCAACTGAGAAATAAGCACATGCACATAATATTCAACTTAAGTTATGAAAAGGTAATGTAAAAATAGAACCATTTTGGGAAATTTAGGGCTTAATTCATTTTGAATGAAAATGACCTAAGGGTATAGGGTTTTGTGACCTTTTTGAAGAGATTTAAGGCTAGAGAAATACTTGCAAAAGTATGAAAACAACTTCCAATATGAATTTTGACCTTCTGAGAAAAAGAATGACAAATACTTCAAAAAAATTTAGGGTAAACACCAAAACAGGAAATACAACCAACAGTGGCTCTATCTGAGGATGGCTAAACACAAGTTTATGAAACAAATCTCAGAATCTCTGGTTGCAAACCTCTTATTTGCTATAGACTAAACTACTATTGAAGGAAAACACACAATAGAAAGGAACTACCTACCTATATACAATACGATATAGAAACTTACCGTGCATAAAATTTCATTTTTTCAACTAAAAAAAGGCTTCAAAAATTGCCCATGCACTGGAAAATCGTACTCTTCATCATCCATGTTCTTTAGAATATGAGAATCTTTGCCAAAAATCTGAGAAATAATAAAAGGACCAAGCCACAAAGATTCAAACTTTTTTATGCTTACCTTTGTCTTCTGATCTTACATTCCATTGAAGCACTAGGTCACCAGGTATAAATTTTTTGTAACTTGCTCTTTTATCAAACAGATACTTCATTTTTTGTTGTAATTTTATGTTTTCTTTCTATCCTTCTCTTCTAATCTCATCAAGTTCATTCAACTGTAATATTTTGTCTTTCATTGGATCTGAGACTTCTAACTCCTCTTCTTGTATGAAATTGTATATAGGTAACAGATTACTTACAGGCATCCTATCCTACATACCATATACTAACTCAAATGGTGACCTACCAGTAGCCTTCTTATGTATTATTCTGTTAGCCCACAGGGCTAATCTCAACTTTGTATGCCAGGCTCTCTTGTTCTTTTCTAGAGTTTTCTTTAAAATTTTCAAAATGCTTTTGTTACTGGATTCTGCCTGGCCATTTGTGTGAGGATGATATGGGGATGAATATGAAATTATGATCCCTTATTTCTGACAGAATTCTAATATTTCTTCTGATCTAAAGCACATAGCATTATCCATTACTAACTTTGAAGGTACACCAATTCTAGTCAGAATATTCTGCATCAAAAACTCAGTGACTACCTTACTTGTTGCCTTTTTTGTAGGAATGGCTTCAATCCACTTAGTAAAATAATCAGTGGCTACTAGTATCCAACTATGCCCTCCACTAGACTTTTCTGCAAATTCACCAATGAAATCAATTCCCCACATAGAAAAAGGGGCTTCAATACTTACTGGGTTCAACAATAGGGCTCCTGAAAATTTGAGCTTATTTGAGAACTGCTGACAAGGTTCACATTTTATGACATATGCATATGTATCTTTAAATAAACAAGGCAAATAGTATCCAGCCCTTAAAATCTTTTGGGCAGTGGTTTCGGTAGAAAATGTCCTCCGCACTCCCCTACATGCATCTCACTTAAAATTTTCTCAGATTGTCTATGATCGAAACATAACAATAATACACCATTTATGTCCTTCCAATATAGGTCTCCTTGAATCAAGGTGTACTTCTGAGCTTGCAGCTTCAGACTTCTCTTTTGATTTTCTGGCATATTATCAGGACACTTGGTATTCTTTAAAAAATACACAATATCAGTATAAAATGGTTGTCTTTCTATACTTGTGACTGTCTGGTCATGTGTCTCTGTATCATTTACTTGTACCAAATCCAAGTTATCTTCTGTCATGAGTATGTCCAAACCCTGACGTCTTATTAACTTTGTAATGTGGATTTCAAGATTAAATTCTTGAATTCTGTTTATCCACTTATATCTCTTACCACTTACTTCTGACTGAGTAAGGATATCTTTCACTGCTGAATAAGGAACATATGCTTGCACCTTAGCATAGACCAAATATGGTCTAAAAGATTTAACTGCTTTCACTAAACCATATGCCTACTTCTCCATCATCTCATAATTTATCTCTGGAGCCTAGAGAGACTTACTATAAAAGGCTATTGGATGCTCAAATCCTTCTTCATCCTTTTTTAGTAAAACAACAACAATTGTATGATAAGATGCAAAAGAAAACAAAGAAAAAGTGACGCAAAGTGGGCAACTAGAAGCTTGTCAAATGTCTCAAATAGGGCAAGGTACCCTAGATCACTAAATTTCAAGGCCAAAATACTTAACACTTATCACAAGTGTGGAAGAAGGACTTGGTCAGGGCCAACACAACCCCAAAACCCCAAGGGTAACCTAATCACTAGGTTTCACCAATCCTTCAACACCAACTACCAAGGTTGGCTTCACAAGTAAATGACCCTCATTCACAATAATACCCCCAAAGTGACACATAGGACTAGGGGTGACCTATTCTTGTAGTTATGGTCTATTTATGTCCCTACCATTTAGTTCCAATAGTTCTTTCACTCAAGTGTAATCCATATGCCATGGTTGCTTCACAAACCCAAGACTATGCTTGCCACCTTTTTCAGAGGGAAAAGTGATCTCAAGTGAGATTATTCCACATAACCCTATGAAATGGTTGGATATTCAGACACCCTTTATGTCCTAGGACTTTGGAATCAATCCCTATAACTTGGAAATGAGAAGAAGATAGGATGACACACCAAATTGCTCCATCGATTAGTCCTAATTATGTCTCCATTTACACTACAAGTGTTTTTTATATGGATCCAATGCAAAAAATGAGGATTGGTTAATGTGATGGTGTGCACAAAGGTCTCTTCCTCCAACTTAGGGCTTCTGGTCAATCTCCAAACAAAAGTTATGATGGTTGTCCTAATTCTGGATAGGTGCATACATAAGGATATACACCTAGGGCATCACTTCATTTCCATTTTCCTGCAACTTGAAGAACCTATCTTGTAAAATTTCAAATAGAATCATATGGAAAATATTTCCACCAAGGGTCATTGAATTCCCATGGTGGAAAGTGGAAATACACTTAATTTTCTTAGAAACCCTAATTTAGGGCCTATAATCCAAGCAGTGAGTTTGTAAATTCTATAACTTTCAAACCAAAAATGATCAACACATGAGACCAAAACCAAATGGAAGAAGATTAAAATAAATAACCCTTGACATCATACTTTCATGCATCTTTGTTTGTACATGACCATACACAATGACTGTTTCTCAGGAAATGCAAGAAAATGGTTATTTTATTAATTTAAGAATGCCAAATTACATCATTAGCCTACCACCCACCTGAAAGGGATTTTGTAGGCACTCCCAATAGTTACATGACAATTTTGAATTTTTTTGACCATTTGGGAGTTGTTTTTCAAATAGTTAAGTTTACTCAAAAGTTGCTTGACAACTTTTGAGCAACTTTTACAATTTTTGCAATTTTGCAAATCTAGTGACCAAACTTGGTCATGATGTTATTTTTCTGATCCCTAGTGGATCCAAACACTAAAAACTCAAAAATAAAATATTCCTAGGGTTTTGGATCATTAATTCCTCATAGTTAACCAAGGGCTCATAATGTGCCAATCTTTGAACTATGGCCTTACAAGGTGATCCAGTGATTAACCCAATGTCTAAATATCACTAAAGGCCTCTTAGGACCTTGGGAGAACCCCTAGGTTCCATAAGAACACTTATTTCATTTAGGGTTCTCCTACACCATACTCCCCATGAGATTTGAACTCAAGTTCCCACTTGAGGATAACTAGTCAACAGTGGTTCCATATAGTTGGATCTAGTCCTCTGTCATCCAAGTAGCATCTATTGGAGGGGGTCCTTTCCATTTTACTAAGTACTACATGTACTTGTTATTTCTTGTCTGCTTTAATACTTTGGATTCCAAAATGGTGTCTAACTCCATTGGATTTCTTGGTGGGAGATCTGTCACATAGTCTCCAGCATCTTCAACTTGTGATCCCTGCACATTTACAATGTCTACAACACACTTATAAGGAGTGAGGTCTACAATATTAAAAATAGGAGAAATCATTAAAGTAGGGGAAAAGAAATATCATATGCATTTTCACCCATATTGGTGAGGATAGTGCAAGGTCTGATCTTTTTCATGTGCAGCTTTGAATATCTACCTTTAGGGAGTCTCTCCTTTCTCAAGTATGCCCATATCTTGTCTCCAACTTTGAAATGAACTTCTCTTCTCCTCTTGTCTGCTTGTGCTTTATACTTCATGATGGATTGATGTAGTGATTCTTTCACTTCTGTCTACACTTTAGAGATTAGTTTGGCTAACTCCTCTCCTTGTGCACTAACTCTAAAATTAGATGGAAACTCTACTAAATCCAATGGACCTTTGGGATGTAGTCCATACACTGTTTGAAATGGAGTCTTTCCAGGGGATCTGCTCATGGAGTCATTGAATGCAAATTCTTCCTAAGGAAAGATCATATTCCAACTTTGGGTGTATTTTTTGGTTAAGCATCTCAATAGGTTTCCAAGAGACATGTTTACCACCTCTTTTTTCCCATCTGTTTATGGGTGGTATGCTGAACTATAAGTTGGATTTGTGCCCAACTTCTTGAAGAGTGTCCTCCAAAAGTGACCCTAAAATTTCACATCTCTATCAGTCACTACTATTTGTGGAAGACCATGTATCCTAACCACTTCTTTAAATAATAGATGTTCTATATGAGATGAATAATTTTTGCTCTTGCAAGGAACAAAGTGCACCATTTTACTAAACCTGTCCATAATTACAAAAACACTATCATAACCTTGCTTTGTTTTTGGAAAACCCATGACAAATTCCATTGAAATTGATTCCCATGGCCTAGAGGGAATTGGTAGGGGTTGATACAATCCTTGGTTAGTGGATACACCCTTTTCTTACTAGAAAATAGTAAAATACTCAACAAATTTCTTGATTTCATTTCCCATCTTTGGCCAAAAATAACTCCTTTTCACTAATTCAGTGGTCTTATCTATTCCAAAATGTCCTCCTAAGCCACCATAATGTTTCTCTTTGATGATATTTGTTCTCATGGAACATTTAGGAATTCACAATTGGGATCCTTTAAACAAGAGTCCATTCTAAATCAAAAAATTAGAAAACTCAATATGGTATTTACCCACCATTTGTGTGCATACCTCAAAAACTTTTTCAAATTCTGGGTCATCAACATATAGGTTTTTTAACGAATCAATCCCTACACTCTGAAGTTGTATTTCTTCCACCAATGTGATCCTTCTAATTAGGGCATCAACCACTTTTTTTTTCACACCCCTTTTATGCTTTATGTTGAAGTTATATGTCTGCAACTGCTCCATCCATTTGATGTGTTTGACTCCAAGCTTCTCCTGACTATTTAGAAAACTTAATGCATGGTTTTTAGTATAAACAATGAATTCTTTAGGGAGTAAGTAATGTCTCCACTTTTTCAGGGCTTGAACCATTGCATAAAGTTCTAAATCATAAGTAGAATACCTCTTCTTGGCATCATTCAATTTTTATGAGAAAAATGCTATAGCCTTACCTTCTTGGCTCAAGACTGCACCTATGGCCAAGTTTCTTGCATCAGTTTCAATAGTGAATACCTTGTTGAAGTCAGGGAGTACCAAGATTGGGTACTGTGCCACTCTGTTCTTGAGATATTGGAAAGCATCTGATGCTTCCTTAATCCACTCAAATCTAGTCTTCTTTCCATATTTTATTGTGTCCAACATAGGAGCACACACATGGCTAAAGTTCTTAATAAACTTTCTATAAAAAGTTGCTAAACCATGAAAAATTCTAACATCACCTTGGTTCTTTGGTGGAGGCCAGTTGACTATTTCTGCAACCTTCTCTGGATCCATTTTGAGATTTCCTTGGGAGATTAAAAAACCTAAGAAGACAAGTTCCTTCTTCATTAACATACACTTTTCCAAGTTAATCACTAACTTGTGCTGATGGAGTCTCTTCAAAACTTGTTCCACATGTTCAAGGTGTTCCTCTCTTCTATGACTGAAAATCAGAATGTCATCCAAGTAGATGACCACAAAATTGCCAATAAAATCAATAAAAATCTCATTCATGAGCCTCATTAATTTACTAGGAGCCTTACTCAAGCCAAATGGCATAACAAGCTACTCAAACAATCCCTTAGTTATTTTAAATTTTGTCTTCCACTCATCTCCTGGTTTAATTCTGATTTGATGGTAGCCTGATTTTAAATCAATCTTAGTAAAGTAAAAAGCAGTGCCTAATTGGTCCAGAAGATCTTCCATTCTTGGAATGGAGAACCTATATATTACTATTATTTTGTTTAGGGCCCTTTTGTTAGTGCACAATCTCCGTTTGCCACCCTTTTTGGGGGCCAAAACTGATGGGACAACACATGGACTGAGACTCTTTTGGATGAGTCCCTTTTCTAATAGTTCATTCACTTGCCTTGTAATCTATGCAAGTTACACTAGTGTCATTTTGTATGGGGCTTTGTTTGGAAAATAGGAGCCAGGTACTAAGTCAATTTGATGACTAATATCTCTTTGGGGAGGGAGGGTTGTGGTAGGTCACTAGCAATGACATCACTATATTTAGCAATCAATTTCTTCACTTCATCTGGTATAGGACCAACATTATTAGACCTTATACTATCCTTAGGCTTGGATATTAGTACAAAAGCTTTAGTTTCAGATTCTTTCAAAAATTGTAACATTTATTTCTCCCCCATGGTTATGATAGTTGGTTCTTTCTCAGTCTTGTTATCAGGCAGGGGTTTCATGGTGAATGTTTTCCCATCCTTGGTGAAAGAGTAGGTATTTTTCCTATAATGGTGTGTTGCATCAACATCATACTGCCAAGGCCTGCCTAGAAGAATGTGGAATGCATCCATTTCAACAATATCACATAGAACTTTATCTTTAAAATTTGCTATTGAAAACTCTATCCATGCTTGTTCAGTGACTAAAGTTTGCTGACCCTTTGTTAGCTAAAGACACATGGTAAGGAAAAGGGCGGGGCTTCTTAGGAAGATTTAGTTTTTGCACCATTTTACAAGACACTAAATTCACAGTTGAGCCAGAATCAATAAGTAAGTTACATACCTTCCCATTGCATTTGATCTTTGTCCTAAAGACATTCTTTCTTTAAGGAGGTTCTTGGCTTTGTGGAACTTGGAGGAAGACTTGTCTCATCATCAAGCATTTTCCTTCCTCTGGATCTAAGTCCCTTGTATTGTCCTCTTCAATGAGTTTTTCTCTCCTTTCTCCTTGGTTGTTATTTTTCCTCTTCTTAGGGCGCCTTCCTGCATGGTGTCCCAACTGATTAAAATAGTAACACCTTAGTGGTCCATTGCCTCTTCTTGTGTTTGTTCTTCCCCTATTGAAGGGTCTTCTTCCTGTATAGTTTCCTCTTGAGTTTGACTCATTGTTTTCTTTGTCTCCTTGGTCAGGGGTCATGTTGTTGTTACTACTGTATTTCCCTCTATTCCAAGAGATTCCTCTCCCTCTGAATTTCTTCCCATTGTCATTACTCTTTCCCTTTTGAAACTCTTGCTTTCTCTTCCACTTTTCCTCTACCTTGAGCTCCATTTTATAGCACTTGTTCACTATGGTAGGGAAATGTAGGCTGAGTTCCTCTTGAATGGATACTTTAAGCCCATTTATATACCTTGCTAACTTTTCTTCTTCATCTTCTACTACATTTGTCTTCATACATAACTTTAGGAACTCCTTGGTGTATGAGGCGACATCCATATCCTTTTTCTTTAGGCTTTTCTCCTTCCTATGGAGTTGTACCCCATAGTCTTCAGGCACATAGGTCTCCTTGACCAATGCAATCATTCTTTTCTATGAAGAGATCATACTCTTCCCATTCTTCACCCTCTCTATTTGGATGAAGTTCCACCAAGTTAGGGCTTCTCCCTTCAACTTGGATCTTGCTATTTTCACTCTCTACTTCTAAGGGATGTCCTCACACTCAAAGAATCTTGTTAGGGCCTCTATCCAATCCAAGGCCAAATCAGTATTCATCTTTCCATTAAAATTTGGTAGATCCAACTTCTCCTCCATGGTTCTTCTCCCCATGGAATTCAAGGCATCTATGAAGGGTCTCTGGTCTGTAGGAATGTCCACATCCTGGTCAGGGGTGTCTTCATCTAAATCACTCCCATCTTCATCACCAGAGGCAAATTATTTACCCTCTCTACCTTGTTCTCCAATTCTTATAGTCTCCTTGCCAAGGGTGAATTTTCTTTCCTTTGTTCTCTTACCATCTTTGCTAACTCAATTTTTGTAACCCTTAAAGGGATATCCTCATCATCAGGAGCACACATAGCTTTGATACCACTTGATGAAAAGTGGGAAATTGGAAGCTTGTCAAATGTCTCAAATAGGGAAAGGTACCCTAGATCACCAAATTTCAAGGCCAAAATGCTTAACACTTATCACAAGTGTGGAAGAAGGACTTGGTCAAGGCCAACACAACCCCAAAACCCCAAGGGTAACCTAATCACTAGGTTTCACCAATCCTTCAACACCAACTACCAAGGTTGGATTCCCAACAAAATGACCCTCATTCACAATAATACCCCCAAAGTGACACATAGGACCAAGGGTGAACTATTCTTGTAGGTATGGTCTATTTAGGTCTCTACCATTTAGTTCCAATGGTTCTTTCACTCAAGTGCAATCCATATGCCATGGTTGCTTCACAAACCCAAGACTATGCTTGTAGCCTTTTCCAGAGGGAAACATGATCTCAAGTGAGATTCTTCCACATAACCCTATGAACTAGTTGGATATTCAGATGCCCTTTATGGCCTAGGACTTTGGACTCAAGCCCTATAACTTGGAAATGAGAAGAAGACAGGATGACACACCAAATTGCTCAACTGATTAGCTCTAATTAGGTCTCCATTTACACTACAAGTGTCTTTTAGATGCATCCAATGCCCAAATTGATGATTGGGTCATGTGAGGGTGTGCACAAAGGTCTCTTCCTCTGACTTAGGGCTTCTAGTCAATCCCCAAACAAAATTTATGACAATTGTCCTAATTCTAGATAGGTGCATACATAAGGATATACACCTAGGGCATCAATTCATTTCCATTTCCATAAAAATTGAAGAACCTATCTTGCAGAATGTCAAAGAGAA
Source organism: Thuja plicata (assembly GCA_018584345.1). Classification (NCBI taxonomy): domain Eukaryota; kingdom Viridiplantae; phylum Streptophyta; class Pinopsida; order Cupressales; family Cupressaceae; genus Thuja; species Thuja plicata. The sequence goes on along the minus strand of MU228186.1, from coordinate 1,424,006 downwards.
TCATATGGAAAATCTTTCCACCAAGGTTCATTGAATTCCCATGGTGTAAAGTGGAAATACACTTAATTTTCTTAGAAACCCTGAATTAGGGTCTATAATCCAGGCAGTGAGTTTGTAAATTCTATAACTTTCAAACCAAAATTGATTAGAACATGAGACCAAAACCAAATGGAATAAGATTCAAAGAACTAACCCTTGGTGTCATACTTTCATGTCTCTTTGTACGTACCTGACCGTACACAATAATTGTTTCTTGGGAAATATAAGAAAATGGTTATTTTATTATTTTAAGATTGCCAAATTACATCATTATCCTACCACCCACCTAAAAGGGCTTTTGTAGGCACTCCCAATAGTTACATGACAAATTTGAACTATTTTTACCATTTGGGAGTTGTTTTTCAAAAAGTTGTTAAGTTTGCTCAAAAGTTGCTCGACAACGTTTGAGCAACTTTTACATTTTTTGCAATTTTGCAAATCTTGTGACCAAAATTGGTCATGATGTTATTTTTATGATCCCTAGTGGATCCAAACATTAAAAACTCAAAAATAAAATATTCCTAGGGTTTTGGATCATTAATGACTCATAGTTAACCAAGGGCTCATAATGTGCCAATCTTGAAATTATGGCCTTACAAGGTGACCCAGTGATTAACCCAATGTCTAAATATCACTAAAGGCCTCTTAGGACCTTGGGAGAGCCCCTAGGTTCCATAGGAACACTTAGTTCATTTAGGGTTCTCCTTCACCAAAAAGGCTTACTATAATTAGGTGATTTTAGAACAGGGGCCTCTTGCATTGCCTTCTTTATCTTTTCAAATGCTATTTGAGCTTCTTCATTCCATTTAAATTTTTCATCTTTTTTTAGAAACTTTATAATAGGTTTAAAAATTTGTGCAAAGTTTTCTATAAACCTTCTGACAAAATTTATCGTTCTTAAGAAAGATTGAACCCCCTTTAAGTTTTTTGGAGAAATAACCTTCTGGATTTCTTCTATTCTCACTCCATCTTTAGATACTATATGTCCCAACAAATTTCCCTCTTGTACTGCAAAGTGACACTTTTTAGGATTCAATGAAACATCATATTCCAAAGCTTTATTGAAAATTTTACCTAGGTGCTCACAATGATCTTCAGATTTCTTAGAGTATGTAGTTAGATCATCTTGATAAATAACCATGGATAAGTCAATAAATTCTTTAAAAGAAACATCCATGGCCCTTTGAAAAGTTTCTCCTACATTTATCAATCCAAATGGCATTCTGATATAGACATAATTTCCCCAAGGGGTGGTAAATGCAGTCTTATACTGCTCTGATTCCTTCACTAAAACTTGGTTGTAGCCTAAGAAACCATCCATCATTGATAGAAGCTCACAACCAGTCACTTTATGTAACATTGCCTCCATATTAGGTAAGGAATAATTATCTTTTAGTGAGGAAATATTCAAATTTATGAAATCCACACATAATCTAATGTCACCATTCTTTTTTCTTACTGGTACCAAATTTGAAACCCATGTTGAGTGTCTGATGGGCTGGATAATCCCAGCGTCCTTTAATTTTACCAACTCTTGCTGCATCTTAGGAGCTAGCAAAGGATTAATAGGCCTCTATTTTTGCCTAAATGGTTTCACTTCTAATTTTAGTAGAAGCTCATGTTGGAAGAGGTCTTCCCTATAAGCCTTTAGGTCTTCATACGACCATGCAAAAACATACTTATATTTTCTCCAAAGTTTAATCAAATTTTCCCTTATATGGGAATCTAAACCTTTTCCAATATAAACAAATTGAGGACTAGTTTATGATCCTAAGTTAATTTCTTCCAAGTCCTCAACCTTAGCATTGCTTATCTTTTTTGAGTGATCATTTTGACTACTAAAAAATGCTTCAAGTTCAACCAGACCCCTAGGAATCTGATTGGAATTCAATTGGACAACCTCATTTCCTAAGACATAATATTTACCGTTATTGTTCTCCAGTAAGGTATTGCAATATATGTATTGATTCTCATAATAGTCCAGACACTGAATGAATCTCACAATATCTTGGTCATCCTGAAAAACTTGCCAGTTGTATATATTATCTAGAACAACTAGTCTTGTCTTAACTTCAAGTATTGATACCCCATGTAAAGTCTGATCATCAGTTTTCAAAGCAAAATTTGCTAAGAAATCTTCCATTATATTTTTTGACCTTTATATCAAACTTATATCAAAGGCATCAAAAATTTCAATATGATCCCAAATAGCATATTTATACATTTTTAATCTATCATTTTTCACTACATATTTGGATCTTATTTGGGATACCACTAATTGAGAATCACCATAAACTTTTAAACATTTTTTTCCATGTTTAATAGTAATTTCTAGCTCTAAAGATAAAGCTTCATACTCTATTATATTATTTGTACATTGAAAGGCTAGCAAAAAGGAATATTTGAAAGTTGTACCTAGTGGAGATACAAGTAATACACCAGCTCCTTATCCTTCTTTTGAGAAAGCTCCATCAAAATATATTTTCCACAATCCATCATCTTGTATACTCAATTCTTTAATCAGAGGATCTGTACTTTTACACTGATGATGATCACTCTTCTGTACTCTGAAATTCTCCATGTCCACATCAATACAGTAATTAATGTTAGTGTCTTCATACCATTTAACCATGTGAGGAGTCCTACCTTCTCTTTACAATTTAACATTATTTCCATTAATATTAAAAGTAGCATATGATAAATCACTTTGTATGCTACCCTCCATTGAAGAACTCCACTTTCTAGACAACAACATCCCATAATGTGGTGGTATGTCAACAACAAGAACATTCATAGTTAAAATCACATCAGGACATACTGCTAACTCATAAGGCATGGCTTAAATAGTACCAATAATAGGGACTTCTCTAGAATCCATTGCTTGACATCTCTCATGAGGAGTGTGCACTTGTAATCCCATAGACTTCATGATTTCTACTGGCATGACAGCGTTTGATGCCCCTAGATCAATCATGCAATTATTAAGCATCCTTCCATTAATTACCAATGTTAGAAAAAATGGGTCTACAACCTTAGGAGAAGTAGTTGTGTTCATGAAAATTTGAAGAATTTCATAAATCATTACTTCAGCTTCCTTCCCTTTGTTACTTGGTCTCTTATCAACATTTTCTGAATTTTGAACTTTCACTGCAAGCACACTGTTCAACAATGACAAAACCTTTTCTTTATGTTCCTCAATCCTCATCATTTCTAAAAATGGAACTTTTACAGTCATTTGAGACAAACAGTGGCCCATTTCTACTGGAGTATACTTCATATCTGAGGACTTTGGTTTTTCAATTGTAATTTTATTTTCCTCAATCTGTATATTCAGAGTTGGTTCTTCTTTCTTAGATTTTTTGTTTTCTATCTTAAGAGAAGAAATACTTGTTTCTTGTACCTTTGCTTTTCCTTCTTGTACAAAAATAGGATCTATAGCTTTAGTTATAATCTTGACCTTAGGTTTATTTTCATTTTCCCCAGGTCCATCTTTCTTTTGTACATACTTGGTATTTGTTTTATTTTCTTTTATAAAGATACCAGCAGGCTGACTACCAGTTCCACCAATTGTTCTATTCCTTAAATGATAGTTACTTCTAGCTTTGTTCACCAAATCTATAGTAATTCTTCCTTTTTCTTCATCTAAAGCCTTTCTAATCAATGGAATGTCCTTATTATTTTGTGCATAATACATCTTACATGGTCATTTGTTTCTTCTGTCTCACTGTCTGATAAAATTTGTTAATGATGATTCTCTACATTTCCTTGTGAACCATACAAAACATGATTTTCAATTTCATTATTTGAGTCTACATCATGACATGAATAGGCATTTGTCATATTATAATCACATTTTTTACTTTCATCATTCCCTTATTCTTCATTTTCTTTCAAATCTAAGGAAACAATGAAAAAATCAGGGTTGTGTGGGGCTTCACAAACCTCACACCAAAAATCATCATTGCATAAATGGACACTATTTTTATGCAGAGGGTTTGGGGTTCTGTTTTCAAGTTTTTCTTTTCTAGGTGAGACAATAGGCTTCCCATCCTTAAATTGAGTTCCATAAGGATGATTTTGCATTCTATTCTGAGGATTATAAGTGTTGTTATAGGATGACCTATTATTTTGAGGAGCCCTATACTCTTTATATTTAGGTTCCTTTAGGTTACTCTTACTAAACCTTGCATCATCTCTTCTAGTCAGTTTACCAGAGACCCTTCTGTTCATCTCAATATTTACTGCTATCTTGTAAGCATCAGTGAGGGTTCTAGGATTCTTATCCCTAAGAGCATAACCCATTTTTGAATCAAAAGCATTTAAATAGGTTGCTAGACATACCTCCTCATCCAACTTTATTTTCTGAAATAATTTATGCATTGCTCTTTGGAATCTGGTATTGAACTCGGTGACCTCTTCATTGTAATTATTTTTTATGTTATTGAACTCATTCAGCAAGAAACCTTTATTTGTCTTATCACCATATTGATCTTTAAAAAACTCAATTAATTCATCCATGCAAGAAACATAGACATTAGAAAGACTTCTAAACCATTCTCTAGCATTGTCTACTAGAGACTAAACAAAAAGCTTCATCAACACATCTTCATGAGTAATATTCAAATCATCAACAAAATCAATGAATTTTCTTAAGTGTGCTTCACAAGAGATGACATTATTACCTGCAAATTTTGGTAGCTTTTCTCCCACATCATCTACATCTTTTGGAAATGCATTTGGGTATCTAGGAATGCTAATGAAATTAAATTGCTTATACCTTTCTAGATTCAATGGTTTCCTTTGGAAATTACCAGTCTCCTTGAAAGTAGTAGCTTTTATTTTGGAAGATGTTGTGTTCTCAGTTCCAACATAAGAATATTTGGAAGACTGCAAAAAATCTATTTTATTTTTCATTTCTATTGTTACAGCTTCCATCTGAACCTTTTCTAACATCTTTTCCATGGTTTTTTTTCTATCCTTAGTCTCTCAAGATTAATATCCAATTTGGACATCTTCTCTGTTAAGGGCTTCTAAACTTTAGGTTCTTCGGGTTTTCTTTCTGTGACCTTTCGTTTACCTTTTTCTTTAAAATTTTGTGAACTAGAAGCTCTGTGAGCATTAGGTATCTCTTGGTCCTTTTAAGACCTTTGCATTTTTTTTAGTTTGATGTCTTGAGGATCTTCTTTTAATTCTGTCATTATCCTTATGCTCATGTTTTTTCTTTGTAAACTCTTTTTCTCTTTGCATCTGCCGGATAAGGGAAAGATGTTTCATGATGAGTTTTTCTTCCTCATCAAGCTCATCAAATGGGATTTCCTCAGATTCTAAAATTATAGCATCTGTCCCTTCTCTTTCACTTGAAGTGGAGATATTTGTAAGTGTTTCTAATCCTCTTTCTGCAACTTCTTCATATTAGGAAGTATTACCATCATGATTAGACTAATTACCACCTTCCTCTTTCCTAGCATTAATTTCTTTTCCTCTTGGAGGAGCTTCATCTATATTAACTTGGTTTCTTTTCTTCCTCCAAGACATCTCCATTTTTTAGGATGATGGGATTCCACCATCTAATGCAATTTCGAGATTATTTCTCATTCCAGATCTAGTATTCATACTGAAAGATATACTACTTTGAAACAAATCACAAAGATTTCAATTTTAGAGTCGCCACCCACACTTGGGAATAATGAATACTATTGGAATGACTTATGAAATAATGACTATAAACTTAATGTATCCCCAGCAGAGTCACCAATTTGTTAGGCGGCTCGGATGGGAAAAAACTCTATCTATGGTATTCAAAATTGAATCTTCTTCAACCAAATTCTGAGGTAATTTGTTCAAACTCCCCAGTAGAGTCACCAATTTGTTAGGTTTTTTCTTTCTGAACCTTCAACTAATACTTGAATATATGATTAACTCTATGACTCCCAATATCTAAAAATAATGACTCAAGGAAGAGAAAACTCTAATTGATGAGGATTATGATAATATTTGGGGAAACTATTATCACCTCCTTCTTTTTAGGTTCCACAACATCCAGGAAGGTATTACCTATATAATATTGTTGTCTTACAGTATTAATCAATGTGGATGCTAATTTGCTACCTTTTTATTGTATTACCTTATAAATTACTCTGCATAAAACTGAAAACAACTTAACACAAAGTTTAACCATAAAAAATATTGAAATGATAACAACAAATACTATTGTTTTAAGGACATTCATCCTTCTTCCTTTTATAGTTCTCAGAACTTAGGAGGGGCAACCTATTTTAATCCTCTCTTAAAGGGATTAGTAGAATGAATTGTATATCTTGATACAATTGCTTAAACTTATATGTTTTGATTGTAAATGTGAAAGATTTGTATATTTTAAATTGTTTGGATGATGATAAACCACTTGACAAATTCTAGACCAGTGTCTATCCTTTGGCTATAGAGTCAAAGATGCAAATCTACAGAAAAAGTAAATAAAGATACTATATATTTCCTTACAACCTATATGCAACTTGAGCAAGATGCCTTACAAATCACCCTGTCACTCCAACACTATTGTATCAAATCCTCAGATACTGTTATACTCTCTGGAACTACTCACAAAACTTAGTTCTTCCCTTGAAACAAACTTGTAAGTAATTAGATAGCTACTTTGCAACCAATATGTTTAAAATGCCTTACAGATTAAACATAAAGGAGCATACACAATAAGTAAAGAGACAACAACAATATAGAAGAGAAATTGCACTGTATTTTATTTATATTCCTGCTTCATACATATAGAGGCTAAAGCTCAAAAACTCAAACAAAATTTTGTAGTCTGGCTTATAATTATATTTCATCGCCTACTTCAAAATGTTACAATAAGATCTATTTATAGGTTCAAACCATCTTGGAATCCTTAAGATAAGGATGCAACAAGCTTTGGATGGTTTAAGAAACCTAACCCTAAAAACATACAAAAAGACAAAAGACAAGAAAACTCCAAGCAGTGAGAGGACAAAATTGAAGCATGAAATTTGTTTTTGTACTTTGTCCTTTTGTGAATGTTGGCACCTTTGTCTTCATGTATTCAGGATAGTATCTGATATTTGTAACAAGATCTAGTGACCGCCAATACAGGATAACTTACACTAATCTTTTCAAGATTACTAACCTTCTTATGCTCATAGATCAGGTGCCATGTGTCCTTTATTCTTCATCCATAACATCTAAATAAACTATGACCGGATTCTTCTTCTTGGGATTCATCATAATGTCCCATGCTGTCACATCCTCTTCCTTAGGCCACTCAAAATTCTTAATATTCTCTAGTTGAGTCTTTTGCCTTTCCCACCCAGCATCTGTAATGCTTTTAATATCTACAATGAATTTATTGCAGCCTATTTTTGCCTTTATTGCCTCATCCAAAAGCTTATTGAACCTCTCCATATCTAATTCTCCCTAATCAGATACATAAATATCTTTATTAAGTAGTACACTATCAAACTTTGATATCCATAACCCTAATGGTTTAATTTGATCATCCTCAGCCCTAATTGGAGGTACAAACCTACTATAATATATCCCAAACATCTTTAACTTAGCATCAATTTGATTGGCTTTTCCTTTGAATAAAGATAAAGTAGCTCCAATTTGTTCTATTTTTGTACTGACCAAGGTCACAATTTCTGGTATATCTCACCTTAATGATTGTACTAATGCTAATCTATCAAAAAGTGAATCTCGTCCAGACCAAGTTGCAAAATAAGGATTCAAAATTGCCAAAAATATAGCCACTATTGCTTGTAGGCCTGGAAACCTTCGATAAGCCCCATACACTACATCAATCTTTCCTTTAATTATGTCTACACTGTGCTGCAAAATCAAATCTAATGCTTCCAAAATCACATTGTTATGCTCTGTAACTCCCTACTCTGTTTCAACAAATACATCCCCTATATCTTCTATTTGGATCTCAACATCCATGACCTCTTTGGGCTCAACCAGGGTGGGCTCTATTATATCTAGAATTTTTTTAGTAAGCTCATCTATGATCTTCTTCTATTCATTAATTTTTATTAATGATAGCTCCCTATCCTTAACAATATCACTAGTGTCACTAGTGAGTTTCTGCAATTTTTCTGATAGTTGGCCTTTCTTTGTCTCATTTAGATGACAAAAATGAGTCATTACTTGGGCTATTTCCATATCCCCTGTATTATCTAATGTCCATATTATTTTATTTCCCACCATCTTCTCTTGAATGTTTAAAATAGATGGATTTTGATCTTTAGGAGCCAAGCTCCACATTGCAAGTGCCTGAGATTTAGGGTTATACCCAAACCCTCTAATCATATCTCCAACCTCACTTTCTAATGACAATTTAACATCATCTTGTCTTCTTATTTGATCTATTATGAATGTTGAGGACAAGTCCCAGCCTTCCACAAGTAACATCCCACTGGATTTAACCAGTTTCCTTGCTTTCTCTGGTGTGATCTCCTTAGACTCAGAATCATAATCCTGCAAGGTTTGTAAGGCTTCCTCAGTAATAGGTTCACCACCTACCAATTGCAACTATTTTCCAATTTTCTATTTTTTGTTCCATATAAGGAAATCCTTGAATTCTCTAGTCTTAATAAAGTTCTCATCCTTAAGGAACTCCTCTTGATGCAACAACCTCTCATTTGTACATGATCTCATAGGTAACTCCTCCTCTTCTTTTGTATCCTTTTGGAGTTTCTTCCCTGCCCTGATCTATTTTCTTAACAAATGATCATAGGGTCTATCTCCAATTATTAGGGATCCAATTTTATCTATCCTCTTCTTCCTAGTACGCTCCCATGTTTCTATCTTTTGTTTCTTTAGTGGGGGCTGATTTGTCACTTCCTTTTAAGGGACCTTTATCAGGTCAATGATGTCTTCCCCTTCTACTACCTGTCATAATGGAACTGCTTGATAATCTAGATAGGCATTGGGTGAAGGAAAACCTTGATCACTATCATCATCATATTCTAATTCTGAATTCTCTTTGTGGCCCTTTTCTGGTACCACTAGTGCTTCCTCTAACTGATTACACAAAAGATTATGGTTTTCAATCATTGCATCCAGCCTTTTTAGATAAGGCATGTTAGGGTAGAAACCCCCAAACTTCATCCCCTTTCTCTTTACCTGCTTCTCCAAGTCCATAAGTTCATTGAACTTAATTTCTTTCCTGTCCACCTCTTCATCCTCCAAGATGTTTCTTATTAAATCCTCCTCCATACACTCCTCATGTATCTTTATGAAGGGGATAGTTGGTGTCAATAATTTCCTAGCACTGAGAATAAAACCCTCTGTATCAACTAATCTGTGCAAGGAAACATTTATCTTGTAATGGTTCATCCAAGTGTTTACAGGGTCTATAACCCTCTTCCCAATAGTAAAATTATAGATCCTAAACTTCCTAAGTGTAAAAGTACCCAAGTGTAAAAGTACCCTTCCTGTGTGGGGCTAAATGCTCCTTATCAACCAAAATGAGCTGCCTGATGAACTCCATTGTAGTTATCCTCGATGGTACATAAAATGGAAAAATGTGTGGAGGGTGGGGGCAACCATAGACCCTCATCATTTTAAAGTTATTTTCATAATAAAAATCCCCCCAATTATGGTCTCCTGGCCATTTGTCAAGGTATTGGCAGGGCCTCAATATTTGAATTACCTTAACAGACAATCTGGTCTTATCAATGCCTAAGCATTTAAGAATTGGATAAATTATCCAATTTTCAAAAGCACAAAACTCCTACTCTCTGGATGTATAATTCCATAGTCTAAGCCAAAAATAAACAAGATTGGCTTGACCATGATGAAACCTCTATGGTTGCAACATCTGACAATTCATTACTAGGAAATTATAATATAGGACTAGATGCATAAGGACTGAGTAATGCAAAAAACTTTGGTAAGCCTTCTTAGCTTGTATATCCACAAAACCTTGGTGCATTTGGTCTATGATATACTAGATATAGTCATAGTTGGAAGTAGTGTGGAAGCTCTGTATATCTAGTACCATCATTAAAATATCAGAGGTAATCCTCTCTGCTCTTGCATCTTTCCCAAGCACCCTACATAGTGCATATGCTATGTATTTGATATAAAAATTCATATCTTTATAAATATATGGGGCTGCTCCTAGTAGGGGTACTATATAGGATTTCATTCTCTTGGGAACATGATGATCCTTAATCTCCTTGGCAGAAACACCAGATTCTCTAATGTATCTATTCTCTAAACTCTTCAAATTTATTTTTGTAGCCATAGGGTAATATACATTAAAGCCTTCATAAAAAAATTTCGGTCCAAGGTGAGGAAGGGCTTCCCATCATCTCTCTTAATGGTTTTTGTCAATGGATCATATCTACTGGCTAATTCTAGTATGAAATTGACATCAACAAAGATGTCAAGAACTATCAACCTGGATAATCCATAGGTCCGAGGGTTTGAGATAGGCATGGGCTCATCACTATTTTTAAAGAAATAATTAAAAATAATATCCTAATGACCTTGGTGTTTTTGCATCTCTAATATAAGCCATATCATCAACAAAAGTTTTGGCACTTACCTTTCTATTTTGGCTCGGCACTGGAAGCAAAGTGAGAAACTCCTCTGAATAATTTTTTTTCCCTTTGATTCATCATCGATATTATCATTCCTTTGACTAGTGGATGCCATACTTTGTTCTTGGCTCATCTTTCCTTTCTGTTATATTCTCAACCTTTATCACCAATATTGAAAAAAATCTAGCTGCAAACCCTAACTCTTCTGTGAAAACCTCTGCAATCCTAAACTTAGCCAAAACTCTGAATATACAACAAATTGCACTCTCTGTAAAATTCTAAATTACTAAATCACCTCTTTAGTTCACTGACTATTGGAAAATCAACTCTTCTCATAAAATGCAAGGCTCTATAAGCTCTTTTCTCTAAGAAATTGGAAATTGGTAAAATGAAATGAGAACGGACAAGTATACTTATAACTGAGAATTCAATGCATATGTCTCTTCAAACTTGGTGAACTTACAATTCAGTCATTTTTATCATTAGTTTCATAGACTGTGGCATCAATTTCTGGTTCTAGATGTGGCATTCAAATTGTCAGACAATCAATTTTTGATGAGTGTTTTTTAATATAAAACCTTATAAAATTTGAAATGAGATCAAAATCAAATCTGATTGGCCGCATTAACTTATATTACGACTACTTTTTCCATCTTTTAAATCTTTAAAATGTGATTGGTCAGCAACTGTCTATGATGGCACTGTAGAAAAGTCTTTATTTTACTCCACTTAACATGTAGCGACCCTACGACTGAATGGTCTCCTTGTCGCATAATGATTTTCTTAACTATAGTTTCCTTAGGAAACTTAGCGACTACCATAGGATCAATTATTAAATCAATGGTTGTCGCGATGTTGCTTAATGTTTTAACTTAACCCTTCATCTTACGGAGACATCATGACAAAGCACTTTTGCTAACTCTTCTTTACCTTGGGTTGTATTTGAAGACTGAGTGACTATGAAATCTCTATATCACTTGATCATTTTCTTAACTCATGTTTAATCCAGAGACAATGTGACTAAACACATTAGTCTCGTAATCGTGTGACTACATTATTTTTTAAATTTGCATTTAGAGACAATGTGACCACCATTGATCTCACTTTTCTTAGCATCTGACGGTTATCGCCAAGTCTCGTAACCTTCATTAAAAACCCTAATTCTTTATGAGACTTAGTGTAACTGAACATGTGTCTCATCTTTTCTTCTTGTCTCTTAATTGCTTAATACATTTTTACTTTTCAATCTTATCAAGCGACCACGCAACTATCATTAGATCATATCGCCATCTAATGGTTGTCACTGAATCTCATGATTATTAACTTAACCCATCTTTCATCTAGAGACCTGGCAACAACACCTTTATTTAATCTGACATCTGACCCCTGGTTTATTCAGAGATTTAGTGACCATTGAATCTCCTTTTCGCATGATAATTTTTGAGCCATAGTTATAATCAGGAGACCTCCGGACGATCATTAGATTAAAAATCTAATCAATAGTTTTCGCTAAATCTCTGGTTCTTTCTCTTAACTCAATTTTGATGATGAGACTTGGTGACGATTGTGAAATTTTAACTTATGAGCCTTACTCATAACCATGAGTTTCATTAGGAGACAATGTGACTATGTAGTCTCAAAGTTGCCAAACAAAATGACTAACTCTACTTTGATCAAGAGACAATGCAATCGCCATTAGATCATAACTTAAAATTAACGGTCTGCATTAAATCTCAAGACCATTTTGGCATATTCTATTTTATCAAGAGGCTACACGACCAAGGCTTTTCGCCAAGTCTCCAAATCATAAAGAATATTTGGTTTTTCTTTTGAGACTTGGAGACTGAGAAATAAGCACATGCACATAATACTCAACTTAAGTTATGAAAAGGTAATGTAAAAATAGAACCATTTTTGGAAATTTAGGGCTTAATGCATTTCGAATGAAAATGACCTAAGGGTTTAGGGTTTTGTGACCTTTTTGAAGAGATTTAAGGCTAGAGAAATACTTGTAGAAGTATGAAAACAACTTCCAATATGAATTCTGACCTTCTCAGCAAAAGAATGACAAATACTTCAAAAAAATTTAGGGTGAACACCAAAACAAGAAATACAACCAACACAGTGCAACCAATCTACCCTCAAGGTGTCTGATTACTTGCTTCTTAGATTTTATATTAACTGATGTCTAGACTATCAAGATGTGAACCTGATGAAGATTACCCACAACCCCTTTTACCACACCTATAAAATAACTCTGGAGCGCGGACAAATTCCACCATGCTAATAATAGATTCCAAATTACTTGAAATACATAGGGCACCGTTCCAAATATTAGATGTTATGCAAAGCATACCTATTTACAAGAGGAAGGCAACACATTGGGAACCCATAAAACAAAAAGAAAACAAAAAAAAACCAAAAAAAAATGAAAACACCAAGAAAAGGCGACCCCGGAGGGCGGCCAACAAGAACTATTTACAAGGCAAAGGTACTCCAAATGGAACACTAGGAGAGATATTTACAAGAAAGAATTTATATACAGTACAACTTCGGGAAAACTCACCACCTACCTCATTAAAAGTAATGCTTGAGATACTGCCCATTGATAGGCAATGGGATGACTTCTCCAATCATAGTTTTGAGGCAATAAGTATTTGCCCCACAGATCTCAGATATTAGGTATGGTCCAAGCCCAAGCCATTGGAACTTAGTGTGCTTCCCCTTCTTTTCCCAGGCCTTGTCCCACAAGAGAACCAGGTCCAAAATCTAAAAGGCCTTATACTGGGCTCCTTTGTCAAACCATCATTTCTCTACCGCTTGGTGATGTGCAAAATGTTCAAGGGTTGTGTCTCTTTGTTCTTCCATTCGTACTAGGTTCAAAAGTCAAACTTCCACAATGTTGTCCCAGTTGCTAAATTCTTGCATAAATTATAAAATTAGGATCTGTAAGTTGATGGGGAATACTAGATTTTGGTTTACTGAATGTTGTCCCTAGGACTTCCTTTATTTAGATACAATCTGCCTAGAGGGTGAATCTAAGCTTTTTGTGCCAGTCCTGGGGGTTGTGTTATAACAGATGTTTGATCACCTCAAGTAGATTTTTGTTAGTTGATTCAACAACACCATTACCCTGAGGATAGTAGTTGCTGGAGAACTTCAGAGTGATCTTTCTATCATAGGTCCATTCAAATAATTGCACTAAACAAAATGCTGAACCATTGTTACATACTATAGAAAATGACATTCCAAATCTTGTGACTATGTTTTCCTCTAGGAATTTTATAACTATGTCTGTCGTGTTGTTTTTACAAGGGATTTCTTCAGACCACCAGGTGTAGTAATTGATAGCATTCAAAATGTACCAGTTTTTGGTAGACGAGTTGGGGTTGATTTCCCTGATAAAGTAAAATGCCCATTGGGCGAAGGGTCTATCTTTGAAGACCGGTTGCAAAGGCATGGCCAAGTTTCGCTCACGATGGGCTATTATTTGGCAAGTCTGACATCTCCTAACATGAGTTTAGACATCATTAAAGATATAGGTCCAATAGTATCCAGCCCGAAGGATCTAATGGGAAGTGGCATCAGTTGAGCCATGCCCGGTTCCAAACTTCCCATAAAATTATTTGATCATTTTTGTAGCTTGGTCCCTATCTATGCACCGAAGGTATACCCCTTCATAGTTCCTACGAAAAATCATTCCATTTTTTATCATGAAGTGCGTAATTTTCAGCCGCAAGGCGTGATATTTTTTTGGGGGCAGTTCCTTTGGGCACCTGTTATTTAGAAATAAGTATACTAGGTCGATATACCATGGATCTTGAGTAATAGACTCCACTGTATATGTTTGGCATTCGACATTTGGAGTTCCTTCTACCATCACTCTACATATCCCCTAGCCTCAGACTATCTTCATGGGTTGCATTTCCAAATCATACTCCTGGAGGATGGCCATCCATTTCCCCAGTCGTTCACCCAATTCACTCTGTAGGAGCAAAGACTTAACAGCTTGATCCAGGATGATAGCATGCACTTTTCTTTGGAGAATATAATGACAAAATTTCTTCACAGTGCGAATGAGAGAAAAGGCCTACTTTTCCAAGGGTGAATATAGAACTTTGGAATTTTTAAAGGGGGAGCTCATAAAATCTATTAATCTTTTTTCCCATTTGAGCTTCTGGGTCAAAACTCTCATGGTAGAATGTGGCAAAGCAAAGAATTATATGTGAAAAGGGAGGGAATAGTCTGGACTAGCCAAGACTGGTGCCTAGATAATCATTTTTTTGATCTGATCAAATGCCTTCTTTGCTTCTAGAATCCACTCAACCTTTGTATCTTTCATCATCATTTCATTGAGTGGCTTCACTATCTCGGTGAATCCAGTAATGAATTGCCAAAAAAAATATATTTTCCCGAAGAAAGATCTCATTTCCTTCTTGCTTCTAGGAATCCGTAGATTGAGCAGTACTTCAACTCTCTTAGGGTTAATGGATATACCCTTCTCAGAGATAATATGCCCAAGAAACTTCCCTTTAGTGACCCTGAATATACATTTCTTAGGGTTGAGGGATATTCCTTAACGGTGGCACCTCTCACAAATTTGGGTGAGGTGGGTGGAGTGATCACTCCTGTCCCAGGAAAACACAGTCAAGTCATCCATGTAGATGATTATGCACCAGTTTACTAGGCCTTCGAAAGCAATGTCCATAGCCTTCTGAAATGTGGCCCCTGTGTTGATCAGGCCAAAGGGCATCCTTCAGTATTGTTGGAATAGTCCCAAGGATAACTGAGAGCAGGGGGTGAATCAGTTATCATTCAATTTAATTATTTTCTCTTTCTTAAATGTAATTTGGTATAGAGTAAATGCACATTCAGATAACACAATAGAGTACTCAAAAATTTTGATTACGGGGAAACCAAATAAGTAAAACCCCTGGTGGGAACTAGCACCCACAAATAACTACACTAGTTTATAATGATCCTTGTTAGAAGATCTTACAACCCTATTAGGAGTTGATCTTTACAATGCAAGAAGTACAGAGACCTAGTTAAAGGTCAGACCCTATTAGGAGTCTTTTATAGATAACCCTATTAAGGGTGAGGACTCACTAACCAATAGCTCACTACTAAGATGGTGAAGGCTACAACCTTCAGTACAATAGGTATACACTATATCTAGTAAATAAACTATTTGAGTAGACCTTCTGTCTAGATCAGTTCCAGTGAATTGCAATCAAATTTTGTTTCTTCACATAGATCTTCAACATATTCTTTCTAAATTTCTTCTCTTCTCTATCTTTTCTTTTTCACTTCATTTTTCATACTTAGCAAACATAATAGAACTACTATATGTATCTTCACCAAGGATAAGGTCATGACGGTATCTGGAAACACTTCATCAACTTTCTTGTCAGCTCAACCAAGCATGCAAACAAAGTTAGGACCACACAACTCAAACTGAATAAATGCGATGCTCCACAAAGTCGGCTTCACCAAATTAACTCTAACATCAATATTTTTTTGAAAGATGTTTAGTACCTTTGGATAATTATCTTTAACTCGTAACTAAACATTAATACAAACACGCATATCCTAAAGATATGCGCAACTCAAGAGACACTATATTTACGTCGGCTCTTAACAGATAAACTCTAGAAATTGTAACTACCATAACTGATTAATCATAACTCAACTGTAACTACATATCTAACTTGGTGTGAATGCACATAGCATCTAGAATATGTATACACCATGGAAATAAACACGCATAGTACCAAAACATCTATACTGATAATTGCATATAAGATACCTACTGTATATTATATGTTGTCATCAATGACAAACATACAATCAATTATTTGCACAGAAGAAAATCTCCAACAATCTCCCCCTTTGACATTGATGGCAACATATGATATCATCAAATCAAAGTGTCTTCCTTCTTTTTACAATCTTCTCAATATCCTCATCAAAAGTTCCTCTTTATTGCTACTGCTCTGTACACTCCCCCAAAGTATATGCTCCCCCTTACTAATACTCCCCCTTTGACATAAATGACAAAGGGTGTTAAAAACCATTAATCATAGGTACTACTCCAGCAGTAGAGTAGTCAACCATTCATCAGTCACCAAGGACTAATGTTCTTGCTACAAGTTCTAATCAAACTTAGGAAAGGGAATTACTCCCAACTTCTCCCTGAGGTACTCAAAAGTGTCTTTTGATAGAGGTTTTGTAAAAATATCTGCTAGTTGTTCTTTGGTGCTCACATAATCCAACTTTACTTCTTTGTCTGCAACTTTTTCTCTTAGGAAGTGGTATTTGATCTTAATGTGTTTTTTCTTTGCATGCATCACAAGGTTCTCTGACATATTGATAGTACTAGTGTTGTCACAACAAATAAAAATAGGATAATCAGTCTGAATACCAAAGTCTTTAATCATCTATTTAATCCAAACTGTTGTTGAACAATTCAATGTTGCTGCAACAAACTCAGCTTCTACTATTGACTGAGATATACAACTTTTCTTTTTACTTATCCAAGTGACCAATCTGTCTCTAAGAAATACTGCTCCTCTTGATGTACTCTTTCTGTCATCAACACAACCTGCCCAATCTGCATTTGTGTACACATGAAGTTAAATATTCTCTAAGTTAGGATACCATAAACCATAGTCAATAGTTCCTTTTAAGTGTCTGAATATTATTTTTATTGCCATTAGATGATTTTTCTTGGGTTCAGCTGCAAATCTTCCAACAATGCCAACTGCATTAGAAATATTAGGTCTAGATTGAGTAAGATATATGATTTTTCCAATCATAGACTTGTATAAGGTCTTGTCAACTGTTGTGGAATCATCATCTTTAGAAAGCTTGGTTCTTTTTATCATGGGGGTGCTTAATGGTTTGCAATATTTCATCTTGAAAGTATTCAATTTCTCCTTCACATACTTAGACTAATTTATGAATATGCCTTTGTCTGTTTGTTTTACATTCAATCCAAGAAAGTATTTGATAGGTCCAATCATGCTCATTTCAAATTCACTTTTCATTTCTTTGGCGAATTCTGCACTAAGTTTGTCATTACCTCCAAAGATAATGTCATAAAAAAAAAATAGCAACGAGTAGTAGTCCTTCATTTGTCTCTCTTATGAATAAATTACAGTCTGCTTCTCCTTTTCTGAATCCTATCTTTGTTAAGTAATCATCAAGTCTCTTGTACCATGCTCTTGGGGCCTGTTTAAGTCCATAAAGTGCTTTCTTTAATATGCATACCGTGTCTGGTTTATCTAAAATTTTGAATGCTTTAGGCTGCTCTATGTGGACTTCTTCCTTTAAGTCACCATTCAGAAAAGGTGACTTGACATCCATTTGGTATACCTTAAAGTTCTTGAATGTTGCATAGGCAAAAAACAACTTGATAGCTTCAAGTCTTCTCACACAGGAAAATGTATCAGTGTAGTCTATTCCTTCTCTCTGCGCATATCCTTTACATACTAATCTTTCTTTGTTCATTACCATTGTGCCTTCTTCATTCATTTTGTTCCTGAATATCCACTTAGTTCCAATCACATTCTTGTCATGAGGTCTAGGGACCAGTTCCCATGTTTCATTCTTGATTATTTGATCTAATTCTTTTTGCATGGAACTTTTCCAATTTGAATCTTTGCATGCATCTTCAACACTTAAGGGTTCAATCTGTGAAAGTAAGCATACCTCTTCATCAATGATTGAACCTTTTTCTCTAGATCTTGTCAAGACTTTTGCGCTCTAATCTCCAATGATATCTTCCTTAAAGTGGTATTTGGGTGTGATCTTGAATTATTAAGAGTGATACTTTCATCTGTAATCTATGATTCTTCTTCACTTGGTTCAGGATTGTTACATGAAACATCAATATAGTCAAATATTTCTTCAATAATTGTGTCCTTATTGATGGGTCTAGGCTCATCTTTAATCATGGGAGCATAGTCATAATATCTTTATTGAATCATAAACTTCTCATTAATCTTCACATGAGTACTTTCAATAATCTTCTTTAATCTTAGATTAAAACATCTATAGGCTTTGCTTTTAGTAGAGTAACCAAGAAAAATACCTTCATCGCTTCTAGCATCAAACTTGCCAATGCTATCATCTCTCTTGATGTAGCACTTGCTTCCAAATATTCTAAAGTATTTTACAGTAGGTACATTACCAAACCAAATTTCATAAGGTGTCTTATATGCACCTGGCCTCAAATGTATTCTATTGATAGTGTAAATTGTTGTATTGACTGCATCTCTCCAGTAGGTATGGGCATTAACCTTTCCTTCAATCATGATAGTGCACGCTGTGTCAAGTATTATCTTGTTCCTCATTTCTACTATTCCATTCTATTGATGGGTTTTGGGTGCACTTAACTATCTCTTGATTCCATGTTCTTCACAGTAGTCATAAAATTGGTTAGAGGTGAATTCTCCTCCTCTATCAGATCTCAGGCATTTTATCTTTAATCTAGATTCATTCTCAACCTTTGCTTTGAATACTTTGAACTTATCAAAAGCTTCAGATTTTTATTTTAAGAATGCAACCCACATCATCCTTGATAAATCATCAAAAAACAAAATAAAATACCTCTCTCCATAGTATGATCTTGTTTGAGTAGGTCCACATAGGTATGTATGTATTAGATCTAATTTATTTTTTGTAGAGTCTTGTTTGCTCTTGAATGAGGTCCTCACATGCTTCCCCATCTCACATTCCTTGCACATGGTGTCAACTGGTCTTGCAATTCTAGGAAGGTCTCTTACTACCTTTACATTACTTATCTTGACTATGTTGTCAAAATTGATATGAAAAAGTCTCTTGTGCCATAGCAAACTATCATCTACTTTTGCAACAAAACTGTTGGAGATTTGTTTATGTGCAGTTGATTGATTGTATGTTTGTCATTGATGATAATATATAATATATAGTAGTGATTCTGCATATACTTATCAGAATGATGATATCAAGCCTTGCATGGATATATTCAGGTTGTAGACATGTTTAGTATGTTATTTTCATACATGAAGATCCATATATGATGTTTCAATCAAGTTGTGTAATTTTGTTATTGGCAGTTACAGTTCTGGAAGAGTATCTATTCAGAGCTGACATATTTAACATGTTTCTTGAGTTGTACCTATCTTCAATATATGTGTGTGTATATTCATGATTATTTATGCGTCAACTATGTTTGGTTAAATGCACCTATCATGTAACATCAGGATCATGCTATTTGAGATGATTTGGTGAAGCTGACTTAGTGAAGTGTCACGTCTGTTCAGTTTGTGTTGCGCAGAATTAATATTGTTTGTGTGCTTAGTTAAGCTGAAAAAGATGTTGTTGAAGTATTTTTAAGAGCCTTCATGACCTTCTACTTTGAGTAAGATACTTATAGCAAGTCATTTGTGATATGCTAAGTGTGAATGATACAAAAGGAGACAGAAAATGTATAGAGCAGAATATCAGTTGTGGTTCATTCATCAAGGGCCTATGTGAAGAAGTAGTTGAAGATTAAAATACATTGGAACTGATTAAGCTAGTAGGTCTACTCTATAGTTCATCATCAGATATAGTGTATATCTATTCTACAGAAGGTTGTAGCCTTCACCATTGAAGAAGTGAGCTTTTGGACAGTGAGTCCTCACCCCTAACAGGGTTATTTATAAAAGACTCCTAATAAGGTCAGACCCTTAACCAGGTCACTATACTTATTGCATTGTAAATTAAAACTCCTAACAGGGTTGAAATATCTTCTAACAGGGATTACTATAAACAAGTATAGTTCATTGTGGGTACTAATTCCCACCGGGTTTTTACCATTTGGTTTCCCCGTAACCAAAATTGAAGTGTTGCCTATTATGTTATCTGAATGTGTATTTACTTTTTTGTATTCTGAAGTTAATAAAGAAAATAATTAAATTGGCTGATAACTAATTCACCCCCCCCCCTCTCAGTTATCCTTTGGGACTATTCTAATAGTTGGTATCAAATCCAAGTTCCTTGAGGAGAAATCCTAACAGCTTAAGGTAGATCAAATGGCATACTTCAGAAAAGAGAGTCCTAAGTTTGATGGAGAGAATTATTTGGATTGGAAGAATAAAATGATAACACATCTACAATGTGTTGGCTTTGACATCTTTGAGATAACCACACAAGAAGTTGTTATTCACTCACTTAAAGACCTTGCAAAAGATGATGCTACTAGCAAACAAAAGGAGACATTCATAGCTAATGCAATTGCTAAAGAAGCCCTTATAAGTGCCATATCCGATAGTGAATTTTATAAGATCAAGAAATTAGACAAGGCATACACCATATGGAAGTATTTAGAAGACATGTTTGAAGGAGATATTCAAGCAAAGAATGCAAGCAGGAAGACATGGAAAAAGAAATACCACAGTCTTGAGATGTTACCTAAAGAGAACATTAGAGCCTACAATTAGAGGATAAATGAAGCAATTTCTAGAATCATAAACAATGGTGGAGAAATATCAGAGGAAGATATAATGGAAAATTTGTTGACTACTCTAACATTAGACTATGAAACAAGATCAGTATTCTAGAAGAAACTATGCAATTTTCACAAGACTTCAAAAGAGAGACTTTGATCAGTAAAATCTCTACATTTGAGATATCAAGATCGAAGACTGAACCAAAAGGTGAAACAACCTTCAAAGCATCAGTCCATGGTAAGAAATCTCACATCTCTATCAATAATGAGAAAGAATATGTTGATGAAGAACTAGAAGAAATCATAGCTATGATTGCTAAAAGAGAAAAGAAAGGCAAAGGGAAATATGAAGGAAAACTTTCATTCAAATGTTTTTCATGCAACAAGATTGGCCACTTTGCATCCAAGTGTCCTACAAGAGTAAAGAAATCCAGACCTGATTATAAACCTAAATACAAAAGGAATGTTATCATGCTAAAGAAGGTGCAACTGATGAAGATTCAGAAGAAGAGGAAATTGGATTCATTTCCCTTAGAGACATGGAAAAAATGCTTGAGGAAATAGACATTGCGATAAAGACAGATTTGTTCATATAGAAAAATACAAAGGTGGTATGGTTAGGCATTGCGAGGAAGGTATTTTCCTTGGTTACTCTACCACATATCTATTTCTTGAGGAAATAGACATTGTGATGAAGGTATTTTCCTTGGTTACTCTACCAAAAGCAAAGCCTACAGATGTTTCAACTTAAGACTTAAGAAGATAATTGAAAGTACTCATGTAAATATTGATGAAAAGTTCATGGTCCAAGAAAGGTACTATGAATATGCACCTAAAGATGAACCCAGGCCTAGCAGTAAAGATACTATTATTAAAGAAATGTTTGATTGCATTGATGTTTCATGCAATGACCCTGAATCAAGCAAAGAAGAATCACAGATTATAGAAGAAGTAACACCTAAGGTTCCAAAATTCACATCTAGATACCACTCTAAAGATGATATCATTGGAGATCAGAGTAGCAGTGTCTTGACCACATCAAAAGAAAAAAGTCTAACAATAGATGAAGAGGTATGTTTACTTTCACAGATTGAACCTTTAAGTGTTGAAGATTCTTGTAATGATTTTGGTTGGAAGAATGCAATGAAAGAAGAATTAGATCATATAATTAAGAATGAGACATGGGAATTGGTTCCTAGACCTAGTGACAAAAATGTGATTGGAACAAAGTGGATCTTCATAAATAAGATGAATGAAGAAGGTACAGTAGTAAGAAAAAAAACAAGATTGGTATGTAAAGGATATGTATAGAGAGAAGGAATAGACTACACGTATACATTTTCCCCTGTGAGCAGACTGGAATCCATTAAATTTTTCTTGGCCTATGCAACATTCAAAGACTTTAGAGTTTATCAAATGGATGTAAAGTCAGATTTTCTTAATGGTGACTTGAAGGAAGAGGTCTACATAGAACAGCCTGAAGGATTAAATCTTTCAGATAAACTAGACATGGTATGCAGATTGAAGAAAGCACTCTATGGTCTTAAACAAGCCCCAAGAGCTTGGTATGAGAGACTTGATGCTTATCTTACCAAGATCGAATTCAAGAAAGGTGCAGCAGATTGTAACCTATTCACAAGAGAGACACCTGATGGATTACTATTAGTTGCCATATTTGTTGATGACATTATCTTTGGAGGTAATAACAAGCTTAGTGCAGCATTTGCAAAAGAAATGCAGAATGAATTTGAAATGAGCATGATTGGTCCTATAAAATACTTTTTGGGACTAAATGTAAAAAAGAGAAATAAAGGTATATTCATTAATCAATCAAAATATGTAAAGGAAATATTGAAAACCTTCAAGATGGAAGACTATAAGCCAGTATGCACTCCTATGGTAACAGGAAGAAAGCTTTCAAAAGATGATGATTCCCCGGCAGTTGATAAGACATTGTACAAATCTATGATTGGAAAACTCATTTATCTAACTCAATCTAGACCTGACATATCTAATGCAGTTGGCATTGTTGGAATATTTGTAGTTGAACCCAAGAAGAATCACCTAATGGAAATCAAGAGGATATTCATATATCCAAAGGGAACTATAGACTATGGTTTATGGTATCCTAAATCAGAGAATGTACAACTTCATGTGTATACAGATGCAAATTGGGTATGTTGTATTGATGATAGGAAGAGTACTTCAGGAGGAGTAGTATTTCTTGGTGATAGGTTGGTTTCTTGGATAAGCAAGAAGAAAAACTATATTTCTCAGTCAACAATAGAAACTAAATATGTTGCAGTAGCACTAAATTGTTCAACCATAGTTTGGATCAAGCAGATGGCTAAAGAATTTGGTATTCAGGTTGATTATCCTATTTTTATTCACTGTGATAACAATAGCACTATTAACATGTCTAAGAACCCTGTGATGCATGCAAAGACAAAACACATAGATATCAAGTACCATTTTATAAGAGAAAAGGTTGCAGACAAAGAAGTGAAATTGGACTATGTGAGCACCAAAGAAAAGTTGGCAAATATTTTCACAAAACCTTTAGCAAAAGATACTTTTGAGTATCTCAGAGAGAATTTGGGAGTAATTCCCTCTCCTAAGCCTGATTACAGAATATAGGAAGAACATCAGTCATTTGTGACTGATAAATGGTTGACTACTCTATCTCTAGAGTAGTACCTGTGCCTAATGGTTTATGGCACCCTTTTCCATTGATGTCAAAGGGGGAATATGTACTAAGGGGGAGCATATAATCTGGGGGAGTATAAAAATAGTCAGAAGAACTGGAGTAGTGTAGAGGAATCCTTGATGAGGATATTGAGAAGATTGTAAAAGAAAGGAGACACCATGTGCTAAAGATGTTTTTAATATCATATGTTGCCATCAATGTCAAAGGGGGAGATTGTTGGAGATTTTTTTCTGTGCAATTGATTGATTGTATGTTTTTCATTGATGACAACATATAATATACAGTAGTGATTCTACATGTACTTATTAGAATGATGATATCAAGCCTTGCGTGGATATATTTAGGTTGTAGACATGTTTAGTAGGTTATTTTCATACACGCAGATCCAGATATGATGTTTCAGTCAAGTTGTGTAATTTTGTTATTGGTAGTTACAGTTCTAGAAGAGTATCTGTTCAGAGCCGACGTATTTAACATGTTTCTTGAGTTGTGCCTATCTTTAGGATATGCGTGTGTATATTCATGATTATTTATGCATTACCTATGTTTGTTTAAATGCACCTATCATGTAACATTAGGATTGTGCTATTTGAGATGATTTGGTGAAGCTGACTTAGTGAAGTGTCAGGTCTGTTTAGTTTGTGTTGCGTGGACTTAATATTGTTTGCGTGCTTAGTTAATCTGACAAAGATGTTTTTGAAGTGTTTCTAAGAGTCGTCATGACCTTCTACTTTGATTAAGATACTTATAGAAAGTCATTTGTGATACGCTAAGTGTGAATGATATGAAAGGGGATAGAAAATGTACAAAGCAGAATATCAATTGTTGTTCATTCATCAAGGGTCTATGTGAAGAAGCAGTTGAAGATTAAAATACATTGGAACTGATCAAGATAGCAGGTCTACTCTATAGTTCATCATCAGATATAGTGTATATTTGTTCTATAGAAGGTTGTAGCCTTCACCATTGAAGAAGTGAGCTTTTGGATAGTGAGTCCTCACCCCTAACAGGGTTATTTGTAAAAGAATCCTAATAGGGTTAGACCCTTAACCAGGTCACTATACTTATTGCATTGTAAATTACAACTCCTAACAGGGTTGAAATATCTTCTAACAAGGATTACTATAAACAAGTATAGTTCATTGTGGGTACTAATTCCCACCGGGGTTTTTACCATTTGGTTTCCCCGTAACCAAAATTGAAGTGTTGTCTATTGTGTTATCTGAATGTGTGTTTAATTTGTTGTATTCTAAAGTTAATAAAGACAAGAATTAAATTGGTTGATAGCTGATTCACCCCCCCCCCCCCTCTTAGTTATCCTTTGNGCTGATTCCCCCCCCCCCCCCCTCTTAGTTATCCTTTGGGACTATTCTAACAAAAACAACTTACTTCTAAGTTGAGCTAAAAAACATTACCTTTGGTCTTTGAGCCTGAAGCAATCATGTCTACTTCTTTGTTGTTGATAATGCACTAGTTGTTTTTGAATTCCAATTGATATCATTTATCAAGCAACTGTCCAACACTTAGTAAGTTATGATGCAAACCATCAACATAGAGAACATCATCTATCTTGTTATTTCCATTTAAGGTGATAGAACCTCTGCCTATGACAGGTTTGGGAGTGTTATATCCAAATCTAACTATGCCACCTTTGTACTTGTCCAAATGTACAATTTTATTTTGTCTCCTATCATGTTGTGTGAACATCCTTTGTTAATGGTCCAGTCAGTTCTGATGTCATCTTTTGAAATTAATGTTAACTCTTGTTCTTTTACTTCATCTTCTTTGTCCATTTCTTCAAGAATATTATCAATGTCTTTAATGGAAATGAATCCAATTTAATCTTCTCATGAGTCATCATCAGTTACACCATCCTTAGCATGATAACATTCTTTAGTGTACTTAGGTTTGTAATCTGATCTAAATTTCTTGACTCTTGTAGGGCACTTGGATGCAAAGTGACCAACTTTGTTGTATGAAAACCATTTGAATGGTAGCTGTCATTCATATTTTCCTTTACCTTTCCTTTCCTTTTTGGAAATCATAGCAATGATTTCTTCTAGTTCTGTATCCACTTCTTCATTATTACTAGAGCTGCTTATAGATTTCTTGTTATGGACTATGGCTTTGAAGGTTGTCTCACTTTTAGGTTCTGTCTTCAATCTAGATATCTCAAATGCAGATATTTTGTTGATCAAAGTCTCCCTCTTGAAATCTTTTGAAAATTTCATAGTCTCATCTAAGATATTGATCTTTCTCTCATAATCTATTGTCAATGTGGTCATTAATTTGTCTATTATATCTTCTTCTGATATTTCTCCACCATTGTTTCTTATACATGATACTGCTTCATTAATCCTCTGATTTTAAGCTCTGATGTTTTCTTCAGGTAACATCTCTAAATTGTTGTATCTTTTTTTCCATGTCTTTTTGCGCCCATTCTTTTCTTGGATGTCTCCCTCAAACATATCTTCTAAGTATTTCCAAATAGAGTATGCTTTATCTGTCTTCTTAATCTCAGAAAATTCACTATCGGATAGGGCACTAATTAGGGCTTCTTTGGCAATTGCATTATTAGTGAACACTTCCTCTTGTTTCATAGTAGAGTCTTCTTCTACAAGATCTTTCAAGGTGGGAACTTCAATTTCTTGAGTGGAAATCTCATAGATCTCAAATCCAATGCACTGAAGATGTGTTATCATTTTGTTTTTCCAGTCAAGATAGTTTTCTCCATTTAAATTAGGACTCTCTTTCCTAAAGTATGTCATCTGATCTACCTTAAGCTGTTAGGCTTTCTCTCCAAGGAACTTAGCTCTGATACCAATTATTGTAATAGTCCCAAGGATAACTGAGAGGGGGTGGGTGAATTAGTTATCAGTCAATTTAATTCTTTTCTCTTTCTTAGATGTAATTTGATATAGAGTAAATGCACATTCAGATAACATAATAGAGTACTCAACAATTTTGATTACGGGGAAACCAAATAGGTAAAAACCCCAGTGGGAATTAGCACCCATAAATAACTACACTAATATCCCTGTTAGAAGATCTTACAACCATGTTAGGAGTTGATCTTTACAATGCAAGAAGTACAGAGACCAGGTTAAAGGTCAGACCCTGTTAGGAGTCTTTTATAGATAACCCCGCTAAGGGTGAGGACTCACTATCCAATAGCTCACTGCTAAGATGGTAAAGGATACAACCTTCAGTACAAAAGATATACACTATATCTGGTAAATGAACTATTTGAGTAGACCTACTATCTAGATTAGTTTCAATGAATTGCAATCAAATTCTATTTCTTCACATAGATCTTCAACTTATTCTTTCTGACTTTCTTCTTTTCTCTGTCTTTTGTTTTTCACTTCATTTTTCACACTTAGCGAACATAATAGAATTGATATATGTATCTTCACCAAGGATAAGGTCATGATGGTATCTTGAAACACTTCATCAAATTTCTTGTCGGCTCAACCAAGCACGCAAACAAAGTTAGGACTGCGCAACTCAAACTGAATAGATGCGACGCTCCACAAAGTCAGCTTGCCCAAATTAATTCTAACATCAATATTATATTAAAACATGTTTAGCGCCTTTGGATAATTATCTTTAAATAATAACTAAACATTAATACAAATATGCATATCCCAAAGATAGGTGCAACTCAAGAGACACTGTATTTATGTTGGCTCTTAACAGATAAACTCCACAAACTGTAACTGTCATAACTGATTAATCATAACTCAACTGTAACTGCATAGCTGACTCTGCGTGAATGCACATAGAATCTAGAACATGTATACACCATGGAAATAAACATGCATAGTACCAAAACATCTGTACTAATAATTTCATATAAGATACCTGTTGTATATTATGTTGGTTGTATTCCCAGTTCTAGTTTGTTTGCCAAAATTTTGTGGTCCTCATACTTGTTTCTTGCCTAAAAATAGAAGTCTCTCAGTTTATTTGTCATTTCCCTGTTGAAATCTTCAGGTTTTTAGGTCAGAATCCATGTAAAAATACAAATCCTTGAAACCCTAGGTCTTGTCTTATAGGCAAAAATGAAAAAACCCTAAGATGATTATCTTAATTCTATTTTAGCATTACTTTTTGAGATTCACTTAAATCATGTGTTTAAAAGCTTGGTCGCCTAGTCGCGTGATCCAGATGGCATATTCCTTTTTTCCTTGAGACTTGGTGATTAGCTTGTGTCAGGATGTCTCTCACAGAATTAGAATATTCCTTTAGCTTTAAGAGACTTGGCGGAGCTCTTCATGTCACGTAGTCACTAAATGAGCAAATAGGTCAGTAGTTTGTGAAAGGGCCCACAGATAAGTCACGGTGTCACAAGAAAAGATCAGCAGTTAGTGGTTCATCATGAGACTTGGTGATTTCTTTATGTCACATGATCGCTAGATTGGTCTACAGTTAAGTAAGCAATACAAAGTTCATGTCGCATAGTCTCCAGAAAGAGCGGTGGTTAAGTGAAAGTTGTTGAGACTTCGCGACTAACCATATGCAGTTTGAGATGAAACATAGTCGAGTTGTCACCGGATTGAAATGCTGAGTCAGCTTTCCATTCAGTGATATAGAGATGAGTGATGAATGAGACACGTGTCCAAAGGTGAGTTGACTAATGATATTTTTGTGTGGTCTCCAAATGGAAAAAGACTATTCAGCGATTAAGAGATTAAGTATAAAGGTCTTTGTTGTCACGTAGTCTCTAGAGAATTTAAGGGTATGATAGATTACTTAGCGATTTAGTGGGATCCATTAGATGTAATGATTTAGAGATCCTATGGTGGTCGTGAAGTCTCTAAATAAAAGGTCCCAAAGGAAAAGGTACTAATGACTCAGAGATAAGGGTATGTCACATAGTCTCTAGATGAAACAAAGGGTAAAGTGCTTGTCGCATTGTCTCTGAAGGATTTGACACTTAACATTGGTGTTTAGCAATTAAGAGACTAAGGGTAGTCGCGGGGTCTCATAAAGGAAAGTAAACACTTAGTGACTGGGAGATAACCGTGAAAGCTAAAGATGACTATCAGTTGTGGAGTCTCCGAATAAGATGTGAGTTAGTTTTAACATCTAGCAACTTTGATTTGCACAATCACGTGATTGCCATAACTAAACTGTGGTTAACCAAGATAGAGAAAGTAACATAGTCGCTAGGTCTCTAGAAGAATCATGGGTTAAAGACTTGGGTCAGCAACAAGGAGATTGTACACAGTCGTGTAGTTGCTAGATATGAAATCATAAGAAAAGGCGGCAGTGGCTGACATAACAATATGAATCATTCAGCGTCCAATGAACAAGCTTGACTATTGATTACTGTGTAGAAAAGGTAGCTAAGATGTATGAAAGAGAGCCAATCACATAAAGACATGTCATCTCCTTTGAATTTTATAAGGTTTTTCTGAGGATTCAGATATATGAATTTGATTTCCTGTCACACTCATGGAACTATGGCTAGGTTTTCAATTAATTCCATAGCATGCTGAATTGAAGACATGAATTGATGATTTTTTCAAATGATGAGCCGTGTACTTGGAATTGTTACCATAAAGAGTTGATTGAAAGTTCATTTTAACATATCTTTCTTTTAGAATTTCTGAGCGAAGAAGTGCTAGGTATTCTAAGAAGACAAAAGAAATTAGAAAGTTGCAGAGTTTTCCATTGATTAAAAGGCTTTGAATTTCTGAGAATTGTGCACAGAGGAGTAAAGTGAGTCTTGGAAAGAGATTTGTTTCAATATCGGTAAAGAAGAAGGGATTCAAACACAACAAACATGAGTAGAGTAGTTAGTGTAGCTTCTACTAGTGGGAGAAGTGAAGAGATAAATGAAGAGGCTAAGGGGAAATAGAATTACTCAGATGAATTTCTCAGATTGCTGCCGGGTTCAACTCAGAACAAGAGGGAAAATGCTAATGTGCTTACTGATGACTACTGCAACATTAGGGATGCTGATACTCTGGGAACAACAGGTTTTTCCCTCTTTAACTACTTTTATAAAAAATTTGATAAAGCTATCCCAATTTCAAACCCTTGGACCTATGGTTTGGCTAGGTTAATTGTCCCTGACGTCTACATAGATGTATATTTGTTCTTTGGCCTTGCCAGTCATTATGATGTCTTTTCTAAGACAATTAAAAGGAATGATGGCACTACCCTGCTCATCCGTAATAGGAATTCATTTATGCAATCTTTTGGCTTGTATAGCACTATGCCCACCAGAATTGACATCACTAAGCAAGAATAGAGGTACAATTTAAAGCCTGGTATTCCTAGGGGACAGTTGCAAAAACATATGCTTAAGGAGGTGAGAAAATATCTTGACACTATGTCTGGGACAAGCACTTATTACTTCAAGGACTTGTATTTCTACATTAATTACATCATTTATACCCTATGTAGAGTGCTAGGGATAGATGGGGAAGCGAAAAAGATCAATGCCTGGATATTGATGATGGTGCTAGATTTACAGGAGGTGCATTCTAGCACCAGTTATGACTATATTCAACATATTATTGACAAGATGCACGAGGGATTTATAGCAACTCAGAAGAAGATGGAGGACCCTATTGGTGCCATTTCTTACTTAAGTAGTGCCCTATAATTTTCTTAGGGTCTCTTGTCATTAATAATGTCTAGGGCTTTGAAATCAAGTTTCAAAGTGTCCTTATGCCTCTGCAAAGTTCCTCAAACCCTTAACCTAATTGAAAATGGTTAAAAATGACTAGAAAAAAACCCTAAATGCCTCAGCCGGTTCTATTTTTGTGTTACTTTTTTGGTCACTTAAGTCATGTGTCCATGCTGAATGGGTTACTTTTTGCCAAAAGATTGTATCATCCTAACCAATTTAATAATTCCTAAGTCCCGCTATGTAAAGCCCCTTTTACGTCATCACCCTATGTATCGAGTAAGTCAGAAAAAATTGGATGGCGTGCTTAATCACTTAAAAGCAAGATGCACGACATCTAATGGTTAAGCAATTAAGTAGAAGTGATGCGTGTCCTTGGTGGGGCCAAGCATGTTGAGAGAGTCCTCAGTTAAAAGGTGAGAACCTATGAAAAGATCAGACAGCATGCTTAATCACTTAAAAGAAAGATGCATGACATTTAGCGGTTAAGCGATTAAGTGGAAGTGACGCGTGTCCTTGGTGGGGCCGAGCATTCGTAAAGGTGTTCTGTTAACTAGTGCACAAGTTTGAAAAGATCGAATGGTTGGCTTAATCGCTTAAAAGACAAGTGCACGGAATCTAACAGGTAAGCGATTAAGCAAAGGTGACACCTATCCAAGGAAGAATGTGGGTCCATTTGTAGATGATTTAATAGGTGTTAAGGCCCGGGAAGATCTGACAGTTGGCTTAATTTCTTATACTCAAGATGCTCGACATCTAACAAGTAAGTGATTAAGTGGTGATGACATCTAGCAGTTGGTGGGCCCACACATTCAGAGCTGATGAGAGTTTAAGCTTCAATTAAGTTGTTCTACATCTGACGGCTCACTTAATCGCTTAAAGAGAACATGCTCGACATCTAACGAATAAGTGATTAAGCGGTGGTGACACGTGTCCTCAGTCGACAATTGTTTCTGGGAAAATAAGATAGTCGTTAGATGCAAAGAGTGATATCCAGAATCGATGGTTCAAATTCAAAGTTGATGAAAAAAGTTGCAGAGAGTCATTAAGCCATGAAATTGAAGCTTGCAGATTAATTGTAGAACATGTGACATCTCTACTTGAATTCAATTCAAAATAATGATTTGACTGAGTCCGTAAAATTGATTAAGCCAATTGCAGCCTCAATAATTCACCAAAGAAATTTGAGCAAAGATGGAATTGTGAAGAAAACCAGCTTCATGCGACTTCTGTGCTGAATGGGTAAGCTTACTGATTCACTAGCATTCCAATTGAGATAGAATTTTCAATTTAGAAATGTTTCAGAGCTTTTGTTTCAAAACCCGATTCCAGTATTGATAGAAAACCCTTAGAATGGCCCCTAGAATTGAAATCTCCAGAGAGGTTGATTACCAGAAGAGAAATATTAGGAAAGATTTAATGCAACAATTACCACTATCCTCAGGGGATGCCACACAAGCTAAAAATATAGTCCCATTGCATCCTCATTTTAAGATCGGAGAAGGATTGTATGATTCTAGTAGATGGGAAAAGGATGTTAAGACTAGTTTTGATGGCCTTACCCTGTTGAGAATGACCTATAGGCAAAGAAATGCCTCTACCATAGACTGTAATATTTGGGAATTAGATGTGGGAAAACTGATAGCTCCCAGTGTGTTCATGGATACTGATTTATTCATCTTGATCGTGAACACTTATGATAAGGTGACTAGGGTTGTTAGGGACACCCGGGGATATATAATATTAACTGTATTAGTAGATGAAATCAGAAGGATTTTCAAGCTGACTGACACCTCCCAGAATATGGATGATATTGATCTTGAGTATTTCAAAGAAATATACAATAACCAAAGAGACTATTACAGGGGTGAAGTAGTGAAGGGGTATGCCAACAAAATAGGAGACTTGGTAGTGATAGGGCCTAGAACCCTGGAACCCATCAAATTGGATCTTTTAAATGGCAAGGCCAAAAAAATGTACAGTGCTCTATGTAATGTTTTGGGGATAGATGAAGAAGGGGCAATGCCTGTCCATATAATGTTGATAGTTGTTCAGATTTTGCATCCCCACTTGTCAGTAGTGTTTGACTATGCATCTTATATTGCTCTGGAAATGCATGATTGTTTGTCAGGGATCCAAGATGGCAATATATAGAAACCAATGGGTTGGTATTCTCTCATGATGCATATGTTCTTATTCAACAGTGCTGATTTCTTTGAAGAAGAAATGGAATTGGGGAAATTCCAAGATGGTAAAGAATTGTCTATCCAGATGTGGAGTGCTAATTTATCATGGGATAGGAAGAATGCTATCTATGTGTACTTTGACAAAGTTTTTGCATTCAGACTCAAGTCACTACTAATTAATCAGAATGCTAGGGTTCATAATGAGATGATGATGCTTTTAAGACCTATGGAATATGCCCCAGAGTTAAAAAGTGTGCATAACTGGGGAGATTTAATCTTGTACCCTTTTTCCATAGTAATTAGGGTTTATGGTTTTAGAGGTACCCCTTATGTGCTACCTTATAGAGTCCCACTCAAGAATGGACTAGTAGAGATTATAAGACAATTAGGTGGGTTACAAGAAGAAGCTTTAACCAAAAAGATGAAAGGAAGTATCTTTCCTACCCTCACTAGAGCCCATCATTTTATAATAACCAAAGGTGGGTGGACACAGTTTGATAAATATTTTGAGCCCTATCACTTAGCCACCTCAGTGTCTAGATGT
>MU228186.1:1371150-1381212 GCA_018584345.1 Thuja plicata | reverse complement strand
TTCAAAATGAAGTGACAGGAAAAAGATGTAAATGGATAAATAAAGTCCAAGAATTTGATATAGAAATCCATATCACTAAGTTAGTGAGGGGATTAGGGTTGGCTAAGTTGATGACAGAAGAAAATTTCGATTTGGCCCAAATAAATAGTGTTGGTGCAAAAGATAAATGCTTGACAAGTATTGAGATGCAACCTTGGTATTCCAATATTGTTTATTTCCTGAAAAATGCTAAATATCCAGACAACTTGAATGATAACCAAAGGAGGAGTTTGAAATTGCAATCATAAAAGTATGTTTTGTTGTAGGGTGATTTATTTTGGAAAAATAGAGATGGGATCTTATTGTTGTGCCTTGAAAAAGGTCAGTTAGAAAAGATACTGAAAGAAATGCATTCTGGAATATGTGGAGGGCATTATTCTGCTAGAACAACAGCCCACAAAATTCTGAGGGATAGATATTATTGGCCTTGTGTTTTCCAAGATGCTCACACTTTTGTTAGGAAATGTGAGCCATGCCAGAGATTTTCAAGAAAGATGAAGTATTCAGGGGCATTGTTATTAAACTCAGTAGTGGTAGAGGCTCCCTTTGCTATGTGGGGAATGGATTTTATAGGAGAATTTAATGAAAAATCAAGTGGAGGCCATGGTTGGATTTTTCTAGCAACTGATTATTTCACAAAGTGGGTAGAAGCAATCCCAACCAAAAAGGCAACAAGTATTGTGGTGATTAATTTTTTGATGGATAACATAATTACAAGGTTTGGTGTCCCCCTTAAACTGGTAATGGAAAATGCCATGTGTTTTAGGTCTGAAGAATTCACTAGCTTTTTCTCTGATATGGGAATTGTCATTTCTTATTCATCCCGATACCATCCTCAAGCTAATGGTCAAGAAGAATCCAATAATAAGAGTATTTTTCAAATCTTAAAAAAGGCCTTGGAGGGAAATAAGAGAGCTTGGCATGTTAAATTGAAACTTGCCATTTGGGTTGATAGGATTACTGTCAAGAAAGCCACTGGAAAGTCTCCTTTTGAATTGGTTTATGGTATTCAATCAAGAATGCCTGTTAACAATTTGGTCCCAATTTACAAGTTTATCCAAGATGAAGGAATAGAAATATCTAAACCCATGGAAGAAAGGATGGTTCAATTGGTGGAACTGTATGAGATAAGGAGAGAAAGCCAGAGAGAAAATATCAAACTATAGCAAAGAATGAAATACCTTTTTGACAAAAGGGCAGATGAGAGAAAGTTTCTGCCTAGTGACTTTGTGTTGCAATGGAATGTTAGGGCTGAAGAGAAGGGAAAGCACAAGAAATTTGAATCACTATGGATTGGAACTTTTGTTGTTTCTTAGATTTTTGGAAAAGATTCCAATTTCCTCAAGAGTTTGGATGATGAAGAATAGGAATTGCCAGTGCATGGACAATTCATGAAAAATTTCTTTAATTGAGATTTTCTCCATGCACAGTAGTTTGTAGTATGTATAGGTGTGTTTCCCTTTTGTCCTGTGTTTATTTCCAATTTTAGGTTGGTCTATTTTGTGGTCTAATTCCCCAGAGATCTGTGGTTCTTGTTATAACCTATTGTTTAAACATCCTCAGAGAGAGCCACTGTTGGTGCCATTTATTACTTAAGTAGTGCCCTATAATTTTCTTAGGGTCTCTTGTCATTAATACTATCTAGGGATTTGAAATCAAGTTTCATAGTGTCCTTATGCCTCTACAAAGTTCCTCAAACCCTTAACCTAATTGAAAATGGTTAAAAATGACTAAAAAAAACCCTAAATGCCTCAGTCGGTTCTATTTTTGTGTTACTTTTTCGGTCACTTAAGTCATGTTAAGTCATGTGTCCATGCTGAATGGGTTAATTTTTACCAAAAGATTGTATCATCCTAACCACTTTAATAATTCCTAAGTCTCGCTATGTAAAGCCCCTTTTACGTCATCACCCTATGTATCAAGCAAGTCAGAAAAAATTGGATGTGCTTAATCGCTTAAAAGAAAGATGCATGACATCTAGCATTTAAGTGATTAAGTGGAAGTGATGCATGTCCTTGGTGGGGCTGAGCATGTTGAGAGAGTCCTTAGTTAAAAGGTGAGCAACTATGAAAAGATTGGATGATGTGCTTAATCGCTTAAAAGAAAGATGCACGACATCTAGTGGTTAAGCGATTAAGCAAAATTGACGCGTGTCCTTGGTGGGGCCGAGAATTTGTAATGGTGTTCTGTTAGCTAGTGCACAAGTTTGAAAAGATTGAATGGCTCACTTAATCACTTAAAAGAGAAGTGCACATAATCTAATAGGTAAGCGATTAAGCGAAGGTAACACCTATCCAAGGAAGAATGTGGGTCCATTCGCAAATGAGTTAATAGGTGTTAAAGCCCAGAAAGATCTGACAGTCAGCTTAATCACTTATACTCAAGATGCAAGACATCTAACAAGTAAGCGATAAAGCAGTGATGACATCTGGTAGTTGGTGGGCCCAGGCATTCAGAGCTGACAAGATTTTAAGATTCAGTTAAGTTGTTCTACATCTGACGGCTTGCTTAATCGCTTAAAGAGAACATGCTCAACATCTAATGCATAAGCGATTAAGCGGTGGTGACACATGTCCTTAGTCAATAGTTGTTTCTGGTAAAATAAGATAGCTGCCAGATGCGAAGAGTGATGTCCAGAATCGACAGTTCAAATTCAAAGTTGATGAAACAACTTGCAAAGAGTCGTTAAGGAATGAAAGTGAAGCTTGTATATTAATTACAGAACGTGTGACATCTCCTGTCGAATTCAATTCGAAAGAATGATTTGATTGAGGCCGTAAAATTGATTAAGCCAACTGCAGCCTCAATAATTCACCAAAACAATTTTAGCAAAGATGGAATTGCAAAGAAAACCAGCTTCACGCGACTTCTGTGCTAAACGGGTAAGCTTACTGATTCACTAGCATTCCAATTGAGATAGAATTTATAGTTCAGAAAGGTCTCAGAGCTTTTGTTTCAAAACCCAATTCCAGTATTGATAGAAAACCCTTAGAATGGACCCTAGAATTGAAATCTCCAGAGAGGTTGATTACTAGAAGAGAAATGTTAGGGAAGATTTATTGCAACAATTACCACTATCCTCAGGGGATGCCACACAAGATAAAAAGATAGTCCCATTGCATCTTCATTTTAAGATTGGAGAAGGATTGTATGATTTTGGTAGATGGGCAAAGGATGCTAAGACCAATTTTGATGGCCTTACCCTGTTCAGAATGGCCTATAATCAAAGAAATGCCTCTACCCTAGACTGTAATATTTGGGAATTAGATGTGGGAAAACTAATAGCTCCCAGTGTGTTCATGGATACTGATTTATTCATCTTGATCGCGAACACTTATGATAAGGTGACTAGGGTTGTCATGGACACCCGGGGAGATATAATATTGACTGTATCAGCAGATGAAATCAAAAGGATTTTCAAGCTGACTGACACCTTCCAAAATATGGATGATATTGATCTTGAGTATTTCAAAGAAATATACAATAACCAAAGAGACTATTACAGGGGTGAAGTAGTAAAGGGGTATGCCAACAAAATAGGAGACTTGGTAGTGATAGGGCCTAGAACCCCAGAACCCTTCAAATTGGATCTTTTAAATGGCAAGGCCAAAAAAATGTACAGTGCTCTATGTAATGTTTTGGGGATAGATGAAGAGGGGGAAATGCCTATCCATATAATGTTGATGGTTGTTCAAATTCTGCATCCCCACTTGCCAATAGTGTTTGACTATACATCTTATATTGCTCAAGAAATGCATGATGGTTTGTCAGGGATCCAAGATGGCAATATATAGAAACCAATGGGTTGGTATTCCCTCATGATGCATATGTTCTTATTCAACAGTGTTGATTTCTTCAAAGAAGAAATGGAATTGGAGAAATTCCAAGATGGTAAAGAATTGCCTGTCTAGATGTGGAGTGTTGATTTATCATGGGACAGGAAGAATGCTAGCTATGTGTACTTTGACAAAGTTTTTGCAACCAGACTCAAGTTACTGCTAAGTAATCAGAATGCTAGGGTTCATAATGAGATGATGATGCTTTTAAGACCTATGGAATATGCCCCAAATTTAAAAATTGTGCACAATTGGAGAGATTTAATCTTGTACCCTTTTTCCACAGTAATTAGGGTTTATGGTTTTAGAGGTACCCCTTATGTGCTACCTTACAGAGTCCCACTCAAGATTGGACTGGCAGAGATTATAAGACAATTAGGTGGGTTACAAGAAGAAGCTTTAACTGGAAAGATGAAAGGAAGTATCTTTCCTACCCTCACTAGAGCCCATCATTTTATAATAACCAAAGGTGGGTGGACATAGTTTGATAAATATTTTGAGCCCTATCACTTAGCCACCTCAATGTCTAGATGTGTAGATAATGAGGATTTCATCATGGGTATGTTCAGGAAAAGGACTAATTGCATAATATAAAAGCATCAGTTCAATTACCCAGAGGATATCATCAGGAACATTTTTGACCTAGATGTTCAAGAAATCAAAAAAGAAAAATGGATGGCATACAAGAAGTCGTTGGACTTCATTCATAATTTTGATAAGACTTATGATCCTTTAAATGATTTTTTCCCATGGTCTTACAAAATTGATTCCCTGATGAATATTTTTGAAGGAATAATACAAACTCTAAATGAGAAGAGGAAGAGAGTAGTTGAGAGTGATCCAGAAAAGGCTCTTTCTATTTTGAATAAATTTCCATAGAGCATAATAGTTCCACCAGGGAACTATGTAGTGTACAAGAGAAGAGGATATACCACTATTGCTCCCAAAGTTGACAAGTCCCCTCAACATAAGGGAAAGAGGTAAATAGATATTGATGCTCAAGAGGTGCCCTCTCCCAAGAGGAAAAGAGTTGAAACAAAAGAATAGGGGAGTGAATTGTATTCTCCTTCCCAATCCCCCATGCAGTATGATGGCCAGACCATTGCTGAACAACTGGTCAAAATGAGGAATGTTGGTGAAGTGGTTGTTACCACACAAGAACTACAAGAAGGGATTCCAGAGGCACCTAGACATACAGCATCTGACCTCATAGTTGTGGAATTTTCTAGAAAGGAATTAGATCCTATGACCAAACAAGCCAGTGATGAATTCTTGTCTGATGATAGTTTCATCAAAACTAGGGCTTTCATTCAATTCCTATGGGGGTGCCATATTAATGAGTGCAATAATAAGTACCAGAGGATGATAGAAGCTCAACCCAATTCTTTCAAGGAGGATATAGAGAAAGAAGTTAAGCAATAAATGATATCAAAATTTGATAAAATTACTCCTGAAGAGGGCAGATAGATGGTCAAAAGGCAAGGAGTTCTCATATTGCCACAATGGGACCTAGCTGATGCAATGGTTTTTGATGCTATAAGAAAACAAGACAAACCTATGACTACTACTGGGACATTAATTGGTTCCCATTTTAGTGAGGATCATTCAGCTTTCGCCATCTGGTCACTAAAGAAAAAAGACAAAAGGAGATTAAGAGAAGATGATGAGATTGAAGACACAAGCAGTCTAATTGTGAAGAGGGTTGCTAACACCTCAGGAACTGAAGTGGCTAACCTTGTTGTACAAGTGGCCAATTTGAGAATGAAATTTTTAGAGAAAGAAAAGGAAGCTTATGCTAGCTTAAATGAAAAATATGAGTTTGTGCTCAAAGCCTATAATGAAGAGAAGGTTAAATCTTTGATTAAAGACAACAGAATAGTAGAGTTGGAGGGTAAACAGAAGGTCCAACTTGTGCCCCAAGGACTATTTACTTAGGAACCTCATTAGCCCTCCTCCTCAAGTCCATTTATAACATATCCCCCATCCCCTACACCTTTAAGTCTTATTACTCATGAAGCCATTGATGCTAAGAGAGTAGAATTAGAAGCTGAGAAGAACAGGTTGATTGATGAAAGGACAAGGCTAGAGGAAGAGGGTAAAAGGGAACTTGAAGATTTCTAGGCATACAAAGAGGCCAAGGAATTGGTAAAACAAA
Organism: Thuja plicata; assembly: GCA_018584345.1. Lineage (NCBI taxonomy): Eukaryota > Viridiplantae > Streptophyta > Pinopsida > Cupressales > Cupressaceae > Thuja > Thuja plicata. Next base: position 1,375,182 of record MU228186.1, on the reverse strand, counting down.
AACGTTCAGACCAAATCTTTTCAAACCTCAAAAGGTGTGCAAGTGAAGTTGATCTTTCTAACCTGTACTCATTGGGAAAAAATATTGCAAGCATCATCAATCGGCATGAGGATGAAAAGAAGCAATAGGAGCTGATAGTGAATAACTAGAAAGGGAAGGCAGCCCATGTCAAATATTTCTATTCCCTCTCAAAAGATAAAAATAACATTGATATTATCCTGATAGGCACTCATAAGTGTCTCAAATTGATGGTCAATTTAGACACCAAAAGGAACATGGTCATGAAGAAGATCACTACTCTAAGAGGAGAATTTTCCAAGGATAGATATGATATGTATCCCAATATGTTCAAACAAGATGGGAACATAAAGAACGAAGCCCTATGGCTGAGGCAATTAAATGAAGCACTGACTAGCAGGACAAAAAGTATTTTCACATTGGAAAATAATGGATGGTTTGTGCTGACTATAGATATTTTGAATAAAGCCAAGGCATTCTTTGAATCATGGGAGGAAGAATTTGAGAAGGCTAACAGTGATTGGGAAGAGTTCAGCAGCCAAAAAGATGAAGCTCTCAGCTTCAGTTGGCCAAGTGATGAGGCGTTCACTACATGGGTCAGCAATTATGGAATAGTCACCTCGGTAACATGAGATGACAAATATGAAGGGGACAGATAACACCAAGGAGGTTGAGTGAATGGAGAAAATTAGATATTGGGGCCTCTAAACCAACAAGAGAAAAAGATCCAGATGACAAAGACCCAACTACCTCGAAGCAACTTCAAGTATTCAGGCGATCACAAGACAAAAGATTACATGGCTCATGGCAAAATTTGTTATTCCCTTCCACCTGAAGTTTTGTCTCTTCTTGAAATTGTATTTTTTCATCTAGTCCAATCATCCATAGCTTGTTGCATCATTATTTTCCAAAAGGATTCCAAGATTACTAGGGCTGCCTATAAGTATCAAGTTGTAATATTGTAATAAGGATGGTAAAAATAAGACTACAAGGTACATTACTTAATTGTGTCTGACTATTGGTAATGAGTCTTTGTGAATGTATTGGTATTCAAATCTATATTAATAAAATACAATGGAATCTCCATTTTGATATCTATGATGTCTTCTTGCATTTATTATTAATTCTTGTGTGCTCAATTTGTAAGGCACTTTGAATATACTGGTTATAAGGTAATCATGTTCTTGTCTATAAGTTGCTTTCAAGGAAAGTTTTAAATCTTGTAGATGATTGCAGAGGATTAGGGTTTATGCAGGGATTTGATACAAGGGTGTGAGGATGAGAGGATAGTTTGTAAGGCATTCTATCTGGGGTTCATTTTTATTTCCATTTATTATTTTCAGTATGAATATGCTTTGTTTTGACTCTATCACCTATGATTAGGCACTGGTCATAAATGTTGGCATGTGGTTGTTATCATCAAATTCAATCAATCTTTATACTCATGTTATTTAAAGTATAAGTCTAGTTAATTGTATTTAGTACAATTCATCTTTGTGATTCCTTAGAGAGTGAATCAATAGGTTAGCCTTTCTAGGCCTAAATGGCATAAAAAGAAGAAGGATCTCCCATCCTTAATCCACTATTAAAACTGCTAAAAGTTGATAATTTGTCAAGGTGTACCCGCCTGGGTGTGTGGAGCCCTAAGTGTAGAAGGATTTTCTATCCTTGTTAATTAGCCCTTTTTCTTGTGAGAATCTAACTTGGGTATAAGAGAGTCTGGAATTTATTGTCATTATAATCAATTCTGGAAGAAAAAGAGCTAACAGACCCTAAGGAGAAAGAACCCAAGTTCTTACACTATTCCTCCCTCATGCATCTCCTATTGCATTTTAATTTTGTGATAATGGATGTAAGTAATTTCACCCCTCAGAGGTTTTATCAAGGTGGACCTAATCCTATCCAGTTCTGGGTAAAGATTTGGAATTATACATCTAGGGATTGTGATTACTGTGCATTTCAGAATTGGATTGTGTATCCAATAGTACATAGCCTAGGCATCAGCAGGACAAGGGTCCCAATTAAGGTTATGCAACTGCTAAGGCCTAGTGAATACTTGGATAAATGGGAGGGAGACCATAATTAGGGAGATTTCTTCTTAGAAGAGAACTATACCATAATAAGGGTATATGGATGTATACATCCACCTCATATCTTGCCTTACCATGTACCAACAAGAGTGGCTGCCATTGAATTTATATGCAAATTATTATTGACAAATAATGAGCACTTCTCACCACACAGGAAGGGGGCCTTAACCCCTAGATAGTTTAGAATTTCAAATTTTACTATTGGAAAAGGTGCCATTGATTCAGTCAATCAGTGGTTGGAAAGTTGTAGAATGGAGGCAGCCTCATATAGATACATTGATCCTAAAGGATTCATGGAAAGAGTCAGAAAATTATATACTCCCACAATCCCCAATACAAATGTCCATTGTGAATGTATTGAAGAGGATGCAACAAGAAATATTCTTGATGAAGATGAGATCAAGACAAGGATAACAAGGATTCAGGAGTTGTTGAACCTTGAAAGACAAATCAAAATAAATGGGTTAGCTTTTGGAGGTTTTTACCCTAATCTGCCATATTTTGATAGAATAAAAGCCATGATTGATAATTATTATGTGCTTAGTGAACAATTGGAGACTGTTCTTGATAAGAAAGGTGCTCAAGGGCCAGATCATTTAGAATCTAAGTATGATAGTAGTAGTGACAGTGACTATGCCCATCCTACTAGATATGTTCAACCTCAGCAGGATGTTGTTGAGATACCATAGTTGCAGGGAGCTGAAGACCACATTGTTGACTTAACAGTGGCCAAACAACCTGATGATATAGAAGAGCCTTCTGCCAAGAGGCAAAAGATGGAAATAGGCCAGCCTTAAGTTGAAAGGCAAGAAAAGAAAAAGGATAAAGCAAGTGCCCTAGTGCCTGGAAATAGGTTATATGACCATAACCTAAGAAAATTGATTAGGAAAGGCAAGAAAAAATACCCTGATATGGAGGAGAATGTGGAATTGCCTCTTAAGCCTTGTGTTGATGAAAGGTTGATACATCAATAGTAGTTTTTGAGTGATGATAACTTTATCAAGACTGAGGAGTTTAAAGACTTCCTAAGGTGGTACTTGAAAGAGAAAATTAGAGCTCAGTTGACTATTGATGGGGAAGAGACAATAAAAAATGAGGCCCTAGTGGCCCTATAGTATTATGACCCAGACAGTGAGGAAATCTCACTTGAAGAAGCCAGAAGATTGGTGTTAGGTAGTGGCATGTTATTGGCTGAGGGTTGGGACTTAGCATCTGCTTTCATAATTGATCAGATAAGAAAGCAACATGATCTGAAGATGGCTAGTGAGGTACAAATGAGAGATGTGATCAAAGGATTTGGGTATAGCCCAAAGTATCAAGCTTTTGCAATGTGGAGCCTTTACCCAAAGGATCAAAAACCTCAACTGGTAAATATCCAAGAAAACATGGTAGGCAAACAAATGGTGTGGATAATGCAGAATACAGGGGATTTGGAAATATCCCAAATCATGACACATTGGGCACACTTAAATGAAGAATAAACTACATAGCTATCTGATAAGTGTAGCACATTGATAGAAGAAACAAGTCTATTGGCCAAAGATTGGGAAATGTTCCATATCCAGATACACTAGCAAGATCAGGTGATTAAGAGGTTAATGAAGGAATTAGAGGAGAATCCTGAGGTGGTGTATGTGCCTGCACCACCACAACCTTTGCAAATTGAAGATAAAGCAAAATCAGAAGAAGAAGTTGAAAAGGATGATATAGGAGAAAAGAAGAATGAAATTGCCTTGAGTGCATTAAGGGGCATTCTACAACATAGGATTGAAGTCTTGAAGGATAAGATTGATGTTTTCCTTAATGCTTATAATAAATTGCCAGCTTTGCATACAGAGGTAATGGGGTATCTTGCTATTTTGAACCCCTATTTTACCAAATGGTCTACCAGGGTGCAGTTGTTTGAAAAGCTTGCATCTTTGCA